>JARHVA010001702.1:3030000-3177178 GCA_037957365.1 Torreya grandis
GTTTTGTAGGGTGTTAGGTTACTTTTGATATTAAGATTTGTTTATAGAGATATGATGTTAGAACTAAAAATAAATTACATAAGAGAAATTCTCAAGACCACTTTCAAATTCCTTAATATTCTTAGATATCCATGCAAACTCTCTAAGATGATGTGAGTCTTCAAAATTACCCTATCAAGCTAGGTTCCTTATTTTGCACAAGCTTAATGGTGTATCTTAGCTAAAAGTGGTTTTTTTTACAAACTTATCTATAGGTTGGAATCTTATACACATCTAAAACATCCACATAAACATTTCTTAATCCATTAGAGTGCCCTCCTAGAGTTGGAAGTGGCCTACCATTTGGGCTTTAGGCCTAAACACTTCCTAAAGCTTTTGATTGTAACCCTTGTAAGTTTGGACCAATTGTCTAGATTCAAACACATAGGCATGTTTTCACATGTATTAATATGCATGATATAACTTTTATAACATCATTTAAAGTTATAATCATCTCTTATTTCACCTAATAATATCCACTCTCCAAGATGGTAGAGTTTGTGTTATAAAGAAGTTCCCTCTATCTGAGATAAAATAGAGGGTACTTCCCCTATTTCCTTAGAAAATATATATAGTTTAGGGGTTATCCAAGAGGTTTATATGATATGTAAAATATTTTTGTCCTTGATTAGGTCATTATACTTTTTTAACTCTTTCAAAATCAAAGATAGACCCCTGAGAAGGCAAATTATGTGCAAGGTTTCATCATATAGATTGTGTTGCATAATTATAGGCCATTATATATTATATATCCACCAAGATAGTAACATGATACTATCATGATAATTATTAAGTTATTAAAATATCCATTCATCATTCTACCCCCCCACATACTCCTTGCTTAGTAAAGACCGAGTGTAATTCTTGACTATGCTTTTTGCTTTGGAGGGGCACCTATAGGTAGCCAAGTATAGTTTAGGGTTTAAAAATCAAGCCTAAGACTTTATTAAATACTTATTATTTAAAAATTAATTCATATATGTCATTATCTTAACATTAAATTCATGTCACTCTCAAGAAACAAGTTTCTCACCTCACTATTATGTCATAGGCAGTTACAATTGACTATATAGGGAGTCCTATAGGTGAAACTATATTGTTTAGGCCTTGTGTGCATGTTTGGTGTCCTACTTGAATTTAAATACACCATATAATATTTACACTTATTCACCTTATTCCATTAATGAGTCCCATCATCAAGGTTATCTAGTCCAATCTTCATGATAACCCTAGAGCTAGCCTATAGGTATCCATTTTATGATGAAAGGGAAACCTGTAAGTGGTATTTTGGGGTCATATCTTGTATCTTAAATTATATGGATAAAACTTGAAAAAAATTAGCATCATTTTTAACATTTAATAACATTTATCATGATTACATTTTTATAACCTATCACCTTAGAATGTAAGGTCACTTAGAAATTCAAATCATGTAGATGACAATGAAGAAACTCAATGAACAATTAGGTAACTTTGACACCCCCAACTACTACCTTCCACTAGTAAAATTCCTCACTCATTTTAAAAGGATTTTTTCCCATGTAGAGGCTATAATTAATTCACATTTAGTTACATAAAATCTATTAATAACCTTGCCATATGATATCAACAAAATAAAAATGTGCTCTATTTTGTGATTTTATAGAAAAGGTCTCTGAACACAGTCACTTAACCTTTGAAGGTAATCTCCCATATTTCCTACCAACATATAATTCCACATAGGTCTAACATGATCTAATAAAAACACTAGGACCTTAATTATGGTTTCACCACTTGTCTCAACACTTCTAAATGACATCTCATCTCTCTATGGTATCACTTGTAGGTGCTCTTTTGAATGTATGCAGGCAATGAGTAGTATTTCAGGTAGTGAGTAGATATATATATGCTTATAATCCAATCTAGACCCTCAAAATTTCTCTAAATTCACTCTTTCTGTTTAAAATTATTTTAAACAAGTATCAAGGCTTCCTTACTAACATGAAATCATCCTGAGAGACTCTTATGCATGCTCATTAGTGGTGTAAGGTTGTGTGTATAATATAACCTATCTTCTTATGCTCTTTATGATGATACATAAGGCTTAATTTTTTTTAATGTTATAAGAGAATTACCAACAACTTAATACCATATTTAATTCTCTATGAGTGTTATTAAAACCTTGATTACATGTAACTCACCATGGTTGTGAATGAACATTCTAAAGGAACCTTGGTTATATATCAGGTCTAGTTGTCACAATTGATTGAATACCACTTTAGAGAACTTAATTTTATTTTTTATGAAATAATATATGTTAAAAATATTATTAATCTCCAATTATTCTCTATAAACATGATCAGAGCTCAAAACATCCTAGTTTTAGCTTAGAGCAAGTAGAAAGTTAACTATGAGCATAGTGTAATTGAGTATCTGATCAATGTATGATGTTTTAAGGTCAAATATAGAGGGGAGGTTAATTTTATGGAATTGAAACATGGATAAAATCATATTAAAATAATTTTGAGTCCTTGTAAATAAATAAACATTTTGTAAGTGATGAACCCTGATTTGAGATCCACATGGTGACACCCTTTTGTAATCTAGGTTATTTGACCTATCAAATCCTTTCCAAATAGTAAATCAAGCATGTAAAACATGAGGTGAATATCTCCATTTACTTTGGATTAAATTACATTAGCTATATTATATGGACTTGTCCAAACAAGATCAAAACCTATAGGGCATGGGAAATGGTGAGAAGAAAAATACACTCAAATTGTTAGAGATGATTCATAAATCATATTTTACCAATCCTTAAAATATTATTATGAAAATTAATATATCTAAGTTTACTATTTCCCACTAAAGGCGTTTGGTCTGAAACTTCTCCAACTAGTCATATTAAGCATAAACTTGCTGACTGGTTCTATGTGTCGAGAAGGGTGATGAAGGAGTAGATTTTTCTTTACCATTTTAAGCACTTATAAATAATTTAAATCACTAATACAAGTCCCAATAATATTAAGAGTCATCCCATGAGGTTATCACATGTTTCACACTCCCCTAGAGGCCGTACAAGTGCCAAACTCTTTATTTTAGTTGTTTTTTTTATGATCATTTAGATAACATACAATTTTTAGATGGACCAACATTATTGACATGTAATCTGACCTCTTGGACATTTTTAAGAAAACTAGGACACTTATAAACCTTAAAAACCATACCACTTTCATACAAGACCCTAGAATGACCCCTAAGTGACTCAAGTTGACATAAGACTTAAGTAAACCATGATCAAGGAAAAAATGGCATAAAATTACATATAATTAAAAAAAAAAACCTTATGACACTATATTATACCTCTATATAATTTTCTTACCATAGAGGGGTTTACCCATTTTACTTATGGTCAAAATGGTCAACATTCTTGGTAATTTCCTAAAGTTGGTATGCTTGCTATGCCAAGACCATTTGTTTAATCTTATCCATTGGGATATGAATTAAATTATACATAGGTTTGACAAAAAAATTGACTTTGAAAACACACAAAACACAAGGAAAGACACACACAACAAGATATATTAAGCAAAATCACACTTGTGTTTCATGAGCACTTATGGAACACACAAACAAAATAACCATTCTAACTAACTCAAACACTAAATAATATAATATGAACACTTCCTCCTAGATAAAATGGGAATTTTTAAGCCTCTCT
Organism: Torreya grandis; assembly: GCA_037957365.1. Taxonomy (NCBI): domain Eukaryota; kingdom Viridiplantae; phylum Streptophyta; class Pinopsida; order Cupressales; family Taxaceae; genus Torreya; species Torreya grandis. The sequence continues at coordinate 3,033,740 of JARHVA010001702.1, forward strand.
TGAATCATGACATAAATTAATTAAAGAGGCATGTATCCTTTTTATCCTTGGCATTGATGCCTCCATCTTCTTCATAGTGTTTGCCAACTTCATTGTCATGGTGTTTAAAGAGAACCAAGTAGCTCCAAATAGGATATTTATGGAAATTAACTATTATTAAATCTAAAAAACTTCAAGTTTCTCATATGGATCTTCAATTATGACATCCAATGGTATTTCAACAAGGCATACTTTTTTGGTTTCTATGGTTCTCTCAATAAGATTGGGTTTTTTCAGCTGAAAGTTCTTCAAGCTCATCAAAGATCTCTATATAGTCTACCTAATATTGGTAATTGTCCTACATGGAAGACTATTTATTCACCTTGTCATGTATTTTACCTTCAACTTGGCAAAGATCTTCAAGCTCTTGAAATAACTCCATTTACTGTTGCCAATCATCCTTACTCTCCTTGTCATCTATCACCACTACCTATTAATTATTTTCTTATTGATGTATGAGCTCATAAAGATGATGATATTCATGTTCTAATGCATATGAGTTTGATTAAAAATCAGATAGAGGTATTGATTCATCTCCAAGAACTATGTCTTCTACCTTGGTCTCATGAGACTCTTTTAGGACTACAACTTCTTGAGGAGTGATTTGACCTTCATCCTTGATAGTACACTCCACTTTATGCTTTATATGGTCATCCAAAACTTCATGACTTGACATGGAGTCTTATTCAAATACCTCTCTCTTCAAGTCTTGGACCCATTCCTCATGGACAGTTGCAAAAGAGTCTTCAATATGTTTCTTTTCACTCAAGAAGGTAGGATTACCCTTTTTTTCATCAAGGGGGGGTCTTTATGGACATTTATTCCTCATAGTCACTTATGACATATTCTTGTTTAGCCATGGCTTAGATTTTCTCCTCTTCACTTTATTTTTTCAATATGGGATATTTCTCGAGAAAGGGTGAGGTGGAAGGTTGATGGATAGGTTCATCTAAGGGATATGGGATATGAAGTATAGTGGAAGATTGATGAGTTATATATGGAGTGTGGGGTGAAGGAGAGGGCTTGTGAGTGGATTTAAGAAATATGAATGCACTATTAATCTCATAGGGAAGTGATTTTTTGGGTTGATTAGAAGAAAGAACACATATATAAGCAAAAATTGTATCTTGCCAATAACTTTCTTGAAATTATTCAATAGTATCATGTTCATTTTTTATCTCTTTATTTGCTCACATACTTATCCTATCTATTGATCATTGAAGGAATTTCTTTGCCAAGTTCATCTTTAACCACCTCCCATACACTCATCCATCTTTGTATAAAACTTCTTAACCATTCCATGAGATGATTATGAAGGACATCAAACTCACCATCCCATGTTCTTATATTTTCTTCACTATCTAGAATGCTATGTACCTAGGGATATGATATATTAATGTATATGGGTTGATGGAGATGCCATCATGTGGCACACATCCACCTATATATATACATCTATCTAACCCATGGATGGGTAACCTCCTAATCCAATGTAGGCTGACTATTACCCAATGTACTACTTCCATAAGTTACTCTATTATCCTAATATAGTGTACCCATATAACTAAGGGGATGTGTGCCACATGTTTGCATCTCCATCAACCCATATACATCAGTATATCATATCCCTAGGTACATATCATAGAAGCTCTGGTAGGAGTGCCAAGAAGGATTGGATGTGAGGTGGGGCTGATAAAGGAGGAGGAGGGTAATGATGGGGATCAATACCATCTCTAACTTTTTGTACTTGAATCTCTAATAATTCAATTCTTGCATTTTGATATCTTGATCTAGAATCCATAGAAAAATCTTGTTGGGGTTGAAAAGCATCATGGGATGATTGGTAGGTCTCATATTAGGGTTGATAGGAAGGCATTTCTTGATATGGTTCTTGGTAGCCTTCCTCATAGGTTTATTCAATAACATAGTGTCCATATGGAGAGGGAAATGGATGACTATAGGGTTGTCATGGCTTATAGGATTGATAGCTATTTTTATAGGATTGTTGAGGAATAAAATTTAGTTTATAGTAAGGTTGATAATGAGGCTCATGAAATGGGTATTCACCATAGCTATTTAGATCAACCTCATATGTTGGATGAGATAAAAAAACTAATCAAAATATTAAATGAGATATGTTAAACATGAAATATACTAAGATGGGGGGTGAATCAATATGTTATATATCTTTTACACCACTTAATTACACATTCAAGATATGCAATAAAACTAAAATAATAATGTACACCACATAAGGAGAGAGAGAGAGAGAGAGAGAGAGAGAGAGAGAGAGAGAGAGAGAGAGAGAGAGAGAGAGAGAGAGAGAGAGAGAGAGAGAGAGAGAGAGAGGAGAGAGAGAGGAGAGAGAGAGAGAGAGAGAGAGAGAGAGAGAGAGAGGCATATTTTTACATGGAAACCTAAAGTGGGAAAAACCATAGACAATAATCTCAAGTATATGAATGAACACCAACTCAAATTACAAAGTTTAAAATCACAAACTTATAGGAGCACCAACCCCTTTACTGAGCACAAACACAACAACAATTTGTGAGCACCAACCCACATGAGCACCAACCCCCTCTTGTGTATAAAACACAACTATCTCTCAATATTGCTTACTCAACAAATGATAAAACTCTACAATATCTCATAATTTTATCTCCTTTAAAACAAATACAAACCATGCACTCTCTTTCATATTAAAAATGGCTTCTCAAGCCTTTATTTATAGCTTTCCAAATGGCAATTTGGTATTCACCCCTTTGTTACCCCTTCAATCCTCATGGAAAATGGTGCCAAACTTGCATGACCATTTGTATCCTTGCATATGAAAAGTCACATGGTGACCCTTCATAAGAAAATTCATCCTTTCCTCTTTTGTCTTTATCTTGGTGACTTTTCATATTCCTCAAAGTGTCCTTTCATGGAAAAATGCAACATACCTTATTTTGTCTTCACATGGTGACTCTTGGAATTCCTCAAGATGACTCTTCATGAGAAAATGCATCCCATTCTTATTTTGTCCTTACCCCATGACTCTTTGACTTCTCAATGGGTCCTTTTTTGACTTATATGCAATTAAAAATATTTTAATTAATAGTAAATAAATATTAACACAAATTAACCAAGATATGAATATTAAAAACATCATAAAATATAATGGGGCCTTTATTACCAATGTTAGACCTTTGACATCAATGAAAATATTTCCAAAAATCTCCCCCTTTGTCATTAATGGCAACCTCAAGCTAAAACTACCACATCCTAAAACCTACACATACTACCATCTAAAAAACATATAGTAACTCCCCCTTACTATAATAACATGTACCTATTCTACACCTATTTTTGCACATGTTTATGTTCTTCTCCCCCTTTGACATCAATGGAAAAGGGCTTACCTGGAGCTAACACTTATCTCCCCCTCAACTAATGTTGATCCTCAATGGTAGGAATTAAAAGAAATTACTCCCAACTTCTCTTATAGATACTCAAATGTGTCTTTTGGTAGTTCATTTATGAAAATATCTACAATCTACTCTATAGTACTAATATATTCCATCTTAACCTGTTGATTTGCAACCTACTCTCTCAAAAAGTGATATCTAATGGGAATATGTTTTGTTCTTGAATGAATCACTAGATTCTTCAAAATATTAATAATACTTGTGTTGTCATAAAAAATAGAAATAGGTTCATCATATTTTACCTTGATGTCTTCTAAATTTTGCTTCATCTAAAGTACTTGAATACAACACAATACCATTGCAATATATTTTTCTTCAACTATAGAAAGTGATACTAAATTCTACTTTTTTTCTTAGCCATGATACTAAGTTATCACTAAGAAAGAAATCTCCTCCACTTGTACTCTTTCTATCATCCAAGCAACCTACCCAATCTAAATTTATATAAGAAACTAAAGTGAAATCTCTACTTGTGGGATACCACAATCCATAATCCAATGTCCCCTTGATATATGTGAATATTCTCTTCACCATCTGAACATGACTATATTTTGGGTATGATTGATATCTTGCAACTATGCCTACTAAATGCATGATGTCTAGCATTGATACTATCAAATATAAAAGACTATTAATCATAGATCTATACAAATATTGATATGGAATAGGTGAATCTTCATCCTTTCTCACCTTATTTATTGTAATCATTGGTGTGGTAACGAAGGCACAATCCTCAAAACCAAATTTCTTCAACATTTCCTTGGCATATTTACTTTGAGATATGAAAATTCTTTTATTTGACTGAAATATTTTTAATCCTAAGAAAAATGAAAATTATCCAAGCATAGACATCTCAAATTCTTTTTGCATATTGTCAAAAAATGATTTTGTCATCTTTTAAATGTTTCCTCCAAAAATGATGTCATCAACATATACCACAATAATCAATTGATGCTCACCTTTTGTTTTGATGTATAGATTATTGTCAGCAAATCTTCTCTTAAAACCTTGATCCTATAGATACTTATCAAGTCTTACATACCAAGCTTTGGGAGCTTATTTTAATCCATATAGTTATTTATTCAATCTACATACATTGTTACTAATATTTGAGAGAATAAATCCCTCAGGCTACTCAATGTAGAGCTCTTCTTCTATATTCCCATATAGGAAGGTAGATTTGATATCCATCTGAAACACTTTAAAATTTTTAAACATTGGATATGAAAGAAACATTATAATATCTTCTAGCCTTGCCACTAGTGCAAAAGTTTTTTCAAAATATATTCCCTCAATCTAAGCATATCCTTTACATACTAATCTTGCTTTATTCATAGTCACTTCTCCATTTTCATTCAACTTATTTCTGTAAACCCATTTTGTTCTTATCACATTGTGATCTTTTGGTCTAGGCATTGATTCCCAAGTATCATTATTTTCTATCTAATTTAATTATTCATCCATTACCTTAACCCAATGCTTATCATGTCTAGCTTATAAAAAAGTTCTAGGCTGAATTTTGGATAACAAAGATAAATTAACTTGCTCATATTCACTTACCATCATTCTTTTGGTGTGACTTCCTTCATTTATGTCCCTAATGATTTCACTTTCATTATGATTTATATGGACATATTTGGATGGGGTTTTGGTTTCCTTTTTATCCTTCTTTTTATCTTCATCTTATTCTTCAAAATCTTTCTCTTCAAGGATTTAAGGAATGTTTATCAGATCACTAATTCTTTGTGCTCCTTCTTCTTCTATCCTGACACTTGCACTTTCAAATATTTTCTTGGTTCTTTTGTTATAAAATTTATAATATTTAATTTTGCAATAATAACCAAGAAATATACCTTCATCTACTCTAGAATAAAACTTACCAAGTTTTTCATCAATTTTTTTATGAAGCATCTACTATCAAAAATTCAAAAATAATCAACTATTGCTAGTTTGTTTTTCCATAGCTCATAAGGAGTCTTGTCACTATTGAATCTCAATAATGCTTTATTCTAAATATGCACTATTGTATAAACTACACCTATCTAATATTTATTTGGTATCTTGGATTCATTTAGCATTGTCCTTATCATTTCCTAAACTATTCTATTTCTTCTTTCAACCACTCCATTTTGCTATGGAGTTCTGGTTGCTGAATAATGTCTCTTTATTCCATGATCTCCATAAAACTCAATAAACTAATCTAACATGAATTATCCTCCTCAATCTTATCTTAGGCACTTAATATTTAAATCAATTTCATTCTCAACTAATGCTTTGAATGCTTTAAAATGTTTAAAAGCTTCTAATTTTTTCTTTAAAAACATTACCCAACTCATAGGTGAAAAATAATCAATAAGTAACAGGAATTATTTCTCACCTTGAGTATTTTGAGTTCTCATAGGTCCACATAAATTAGTGTGAATAAGATCTAACATCTGAGTGGTTGAGTACTCTCTTGTTTTGAACCACCTTCTAGCCTACTTCCCATGTTGACAATGTTCACAAAGTATGTCAGTTGGCTTTGTAATCTTTAGAAGATTTCTAAATACTTGCTTCTTGTTGATGTTGACAAGATTGTCAAAATTTATGTATCCCATTCTCTTTTTCCATAGCTAACTTTCTTCAATCTGACTCAAACAACATCTTTGACCTTTGATGTTTGATAACATATACAAATTATTGCCTTTTCTCTGAGCATCTGCAACCAACACATTTGAATCTTTTTTCCTAATTTCATAACCTTCTGCATAGAAATTTAGTGTTTTCCCTTGATCACACATTTGAATTAAACTCAAAATATTATTCTTAAGACCTTATACATACAAAATATTTTTAGTTTAGTTCTACCATTATCCAAACTTAGTGTACTTTTTTTGACAATTTTGGCAGTAGTATTATCTCTGAATGTCACTGTGCCACCTTTGATCTTATTCAATGTTATAAACTTGATATTATCTCCTATCATGTGTCTCAAACATCCACTATCAATGAACCATGGATTTTCTCCATTTCTTGTATGCAAAGCTATCCGTACCAACATAGATTTTTTATATTGTTTTTTCTACCATGAACCTATCTAAACTTTCTTCTTGATGAATAGAGCTTTAAAAATCTGGTCCTTCTTGACTAACTCAAACACACTTCTATAGTACCAAGCTCTGTGTCTAAAATTATTTCACTTGTAACATATTATGGCCTCTTCTTTGAAGCTTGATATAGGAGAAAAAGAGTTGTGGCTTCTGCTTGACTCTATATGAGTTTCTTTCTCCTTATTTTTGAAATTGTTAGCCCTTTTTATCATTCTATTTTCTTATGACCATATCCATTATAATAAAAACAATAACCATAAAAATAGGACATATTTGTATATCTCTGACTTGATTTCCTTTTGTAGCTCTATTCCTTCCAACCTTCTTTATTTGAGATGTCTTCTATATTCTTAACTTCTTCCCTTTTTATTTATTTATTTGTAAGAGCTTCAGCATAACTCTTTCCTTTTTTTATGTTAACCTTTTTTATCACCTCCCCTTTCTCTTTTTCAAATTTAAAACCTATCTTATTTGACATTGATATTTGAATTTATAATATCTTATTCAACATATTAGTGTTATTCTCAATAGTCATGATGTTTTTTATATTCTCAACTCTTGTAACTCTCTTATCTTGACAAGGATCATGATCAAATATAACAAAAGATTCTTCATGGTCCTTCCTATCTAATTCTTTATCCATTGTATCAAGTAATCTATTCTCACTCTTAAACTCAACTTGATCAACCTTTACTATCTTAGGTCTCCAAACCTAAATTTGCCTCTTCTCATACCTTCTAGGGGATATATATCCTTTGACATACCTTAAAGATATCTTTAGTCTATTTGGACATAATTTAGAAATATGGCCAACCTTATGATAACAAAAGCAAATAAAATTTCTCATACCTTTTGCTTAAATTTGACTAAGATCTCCCTTTGGATGATTGCTTCTCGTCATATAATCTCTTTCCCTATGACCAACATGATGACAAACAAAATAGTGGCCATGAAAATAATTTCAAAATAGAAAAGCATTGGGATACCTGATTAGCTTATTTAATTTGTCTTTAGAACTTACATCCTTCTTACCTTGGATTGATATTTCATGATTTTTCTAAACCTTGATTATGAACCTTTCATGATTATCCTACAAATAACCTAACTCAACCTTCAACTAATTACAATCTTATTCTCTTGATTTTAAACTTGAATATGCAACCTCTAGTTGATTTTTGAGATCCTGAATAAACATCTTATCTTTGTTTGCTTCTATATCCAACTTAGAATCCAAGATACATACCTGTTCCTTAAGAACCTCGACCATATATTTCAACTCTTGACTCTCCTTCTTTTGCTACTTGGCCATCTTGTGTTTTTCCTAATCTACCTTTACTCTGTTAAACTCTTTTTGAAGGAATATGATCTGATACCAATTATTAAGCATTAAATATAGTAAGAGGGGGGTGAATTAGTATATTATATATCTTTTACTTAATCTGGTTTCTTTTCTTTAACCACTTAATCACACATTCAAGATATGTAATAAAACTAAAACAATAATATGCACCACATAAAAGAGAGAGAGACACCAGATTTTTATGTGGAAAGCCAAAGTGGGAAAAACCATAGAGAATAATCTCAAGTATATTAATGAGCACCAACTCAAATTAAATTTTTTTCAAGAATCAACTTGTAGGGGAACCAACCCTTTTGCCGAGCACCAACATAATAACTATTTGTGAGCACCAACCCATAGGAGCACCAAACCCTTACAAAGATTTGTGAGCACCAATCCACAGGAGTACCAACCCCTCTTGTGTATTAAAAACAATTATATCTCAATGTTTCTAACTCAAAAAATGTTAGAAATCTACAATATCTTCTACTTTTCTTTCCTCTTTTCTTATATAAAATAAATACAAACCATGCACTCTCTTGCATATTGCAAATGGCTTCTCAAGCCTTTATTTATATCTTTCTAGATGACCTTAAAAATTTACCCTTTGTGATCCTTCAGTCCTCATGGAAAATGGTGCCAAACTTGCATGACCCTTCATATCCTTGCATTTGGAAAGTCACATGGTGACCCTTCATAAGCAAATGCATTTTTTCTTCTTTTATCTTTATCTTAGTGACTTTTCATATTCCTCAAAGTGTCCCTTCATGGAAAAATGTGCCATACCCTCTTTTATCTTCACATGGTGACTCCTTAAATTCCTCAAGATGACTCTTCATGAGAAAATGTATCCCATTCCTCTTTTGTCTTTACCCCGTGACTCTTTGACTTCTCCATGGGCCCTTTTTTGTAATGAAATTACTTCAACAATAAAGTAAAATAGCAAAAATAGATCCAAATATGACTAAAATATATTATAATATATGATAATAAACAAGACACTTCGAGGGGGCAACCTCCATAAGCTTTAATAAGATAATAATTCACAATATGATGATAAAAAATTACCCATTACCTCCTATATATAGTCTATTTAGGCCATGGTTACTCTATAAGCTGACATACTAACCAAATGAATGGATAGAGAAATGTGATAGAACATCAAAGAGGAATAAGTAAGCCACAAGTTAGCTATTTCTATCCTAATACATATGATAGGTTAAGGGCATATCATGCCCTTATCATTCAAACCAATGTTGTCCTCAATGTTGAAAAACTCTGGATGTTGTTGCAAAAAATCTTCACTTTCCCAAGATGCATCTTCACTGCTTAGGTTCTTCCACATGATTAGATATTCCCTAATCTCTCTGGTTCCAAAATGACTCATCCTTATTCATCTAGGTCTAGGAGCTCTATCTGGGTTGAAAATTTCTATCCAATGACCTTTTTCAAATAGGAAACATGAAATACTAGGTGTATGCAGGATGAATGAGGTAACTCGATCTTGTAAGCCACACTTCCAATTTTTTGTAGAACCTGATAAGGACCATAATACTTAGGATCAAGTTTGTTATCCTTTTTTTTTACTTCAAGGACATTTTCTTGTAAGGCTAAAAATGTACAAATACCCAGTCACCCACCTCAAAAAATTTCTCACTATAATGTTGATCTACTTGTTGCTTCATCATGTTTTGTGTTAAGGCCAAATTCTCTCTCAAACTAGCCAAAACCTCTTATTGATGTTGAATGTGTTCCTCCACATCTTGAACCTTGGTTTTCACCTTTAATGAATAAGTGATGTAAGGTGGATGGTAACCATATAGTGCTATAAATGGAGACATTTTAGAAGAGGTATGAAAGATGTGTTATACCACCATTCTACAAGTGGTAGCCATTTAACCCAATGTTCCTATTTATCTAATACAAAACAATGGAGATATCCATCTAAACATTTGTTAACCACTTCTATTTCTCCATTATATTGGAGGTGGTAAGATGAGCTATGAAATAGCTGAGTATCCAAATAGGAAAATAATTTAGTCCAAAAATTACTAGTGAAAATAGGATCATGATCACTTACAATTATTTTTTGGGTTCCATATAATTTTAAAACTGCTTCCAAAAAAATAGTTGGTACTGTACTTACTAAAAATGGGTGTGAGAGAGCACAAAAATGGGCATATTTTTTAAGCCTATCCATAATGACCAAGATAACATTCTTACCTTCAAAAAAAGGTAACCCTATGATGAAATCCATGGAAACCTCCTCCCACCTTTGACTAGGAATTGCTAATGGTTGTAACAGACTTGAGGTCTTAACTATCTCACCTTTATTATGTTGTCATATCAAGCATTCTACCATAAACTTTTGTACATCTCCCTTGAGTCCTTTCCAAAATAATTCTTTCTTAATTATATGATAAGTTTTCAAGAATATTGAGTGTCCCCCAATTGGAGATGCATGTAACTTTATAAGAATCTTATGCTTAAGCTTTGAATCTTTTCACAAGTATAACCTACCCTTATACTATAGGACATTACCTTTCCATTAAAATTTGTTAGAGGATAAAGTAATTTGCTAGAGATTCTGAATCAAAACCTATGTATCCTTATCTTTGTCCCATTCTAACCTGGATTCATCCACCCAATCTGCTTGTAATATGGACATTACATAAAGTAATGCTTTTATGGATGTATCCTATCTAGATAGTGCATTTGCTACTACATTATCTTTACCCTTCTTGTAGATGATTTAAAAATCATAACCCAACATTTTGGTTATCCACTTTTTTTATTCCTCAGATGATAATCTTTGCTCCAAAAATTATTTGAGACTATCATGATCCATTTTCACCTTAAAGTGTCTACCCATTAGATAGGGCCTCCATTGTTTAACTGCATGAAGAATAGCCACCATTTTTTTCTCGTAGATAGTTTTTTATAGATTATTACATTTCAATTAATGACTCTCAAATTAAATGGGCCTTCCTTCCTACATTAGTACCACTCCCAACCTAGATCCAAAAGCATCACATTCAACAATGAATGTCTTTGAGAAGTCTAGATTAGCCAAAACTAGAGTGGTGCACATAGATACTTTAAGCTTCTCAAATTATTTAGTGGTGGCATCATTCAAATGGAAGGCATCCTTCTTTAAAAATGTAGTGAGTGGAGCTACTATGCTACCATAACCTTTCACAAATCTTTAGTAGTAACATGTTAGTCCTAGGAACCCTTAGAGGTTTTTGAGAGTTTTTGGCATGGGCCATTCCATCATAGCTTTGATCTTTTGGGGATCAACTTTGACACCTTCATTAGAAAAAATGTGACCTAGGTACTCTACCTCCTATACTCCAAAAGCACATTTGGATGGATTCACATAAAGCTGATGCTTCTCCAAAACTATCAACACCTGTTTCACATGTTGCAGATGTGCTTCCCATGTATGACTATAAATCAATATGTCATCAAAAAAAACTAGCACAAACTTCCTTTAAAAAGGCCTAAAAACATTGTTCATCAAGATCTAAAAAGTATATGGTGCATTTGTAAGACCAAAGGGCATTACCAAAAACTCATAATAGCCCTCATGTGTTCTAAAAGCAATTTTATGAACATCTTCATCCTTGATTTGAATTTGATGGTACCCTAAGTGAAGATCCAATTTTGTGAAATAATTATCACCATGTAACTCATCAAGTAAATAATCAGTTACTAGAATAGTAAACTTATCTTTGATGGTGTACTTGTTGATTTCCCTATAATTTAGGCACATCCTCCATGTGTCATCCTTATTCCACACCATGACCACTACTGATGAATATTCACTTTGGCTGTGCTTGATGATCTCTGCCTCCAGCATCTCATGGACCATATTTTTGATTTCAATCTTCTATTCATATGGATATCTATATGGTCTGATATTTGGTGGTTGACTCTCTGGAATTAGTTGAATGGCATGATCATGTTCTCTTTTTGGTGGTAGTCCTCTTGGCATGGCCCCAAAAATAAATGGGTGGTCATCAAGAATCATCTATAGATCAAGATGTGTAGATGCTTATGTGGGTTGAACTTCTATGGAACATAATCATGTAATAATTCCCTCTACCCCCTTTTTTAGCATCTTGGTCATCTGATGTGAACTAATCAATTGTGGAGATTTTTCTTATAATCCACATAGTTCAATTTTCCTACCTTCAAAATGAAAGCTCATGAATAGTTCATGGAAGTTCATCTCAATGGTACCCAAGGTTGTGAGCCATTGGACTCAAAAAATAATGTTTTTAGTATCCATGGGAATAGCAAACATAGGAGAATCAATATTGTACTCACCCATAACAAGCTTAATACTATGGCATTTTCCCAAACAATTAATTGTGCTTCCATCTTCAATCATGACCTAAAATTTTGGTGCTAGGTAGATGAAATAGTTTGATCAAGTGGCCAACTTATGGTTGATAAAGTTATGTGTGCTCCCCGAATCAATCAACACTGTCACCTTCTATTTCTTGAGGAAACCCACCACCTTAAGAGTTTGTGAAGTGTTAATACCTGCAAGTGCATGACAAGATATTGTAGGTTGGGAATCTTTAGGTACTTCCTCTATCTCTTCCTCATCATCATTGGAGGCATAATCTTCTTCTTCATCTTCATTGGATCACTCAATGTAGAATAACTTCTTCTCATCACATCTATGTCTTTTTCTCTACTTGCTATCATAAATGAAACATAATCTTTTTGCATTCTTCTCTTCAATTTGTTGAGGGGTCAATCTGGTAGGTGGAAGAAATGTTGGTGTCGATATGCTATGATATTTAAAGTGAGTGAATGACTATTTCTTGTTGGCTATTAATTTTTCCTTAGCTCTGCATGCCATGATAATAGAATCAAAAATATTAAGTGGATTAAACATGCGTACCTCATGTTGAAGGTGGTCCTTGAGTCCACCCAAAAATAGGTCATTCAAGTTCTCCTTAGAAATTGTCTCCACATGTAAGGATAGGTTCTAAAAATGATGAATGTAATCCTTGATGGAACCAGTCTATCAAAAATTTTCTAGTTGGCTAAATTAATTCTCTATCACACTATTGCCATAGTGTAATTTTAGCTTCTCTATAAAAATTTACCAGGTGACACTGAGAGTCATCTTTTTCTTTTGAGCACATAACCATCGATACTAATTGAATTGATTAGGTTCAAGATACAAGGATGAAATGGTAACTTTATATCCACTTAAGATTTGATGTAAATAAAAAAAATTCTATATTTGGTTGATCCAATTGAGTAGATATCTTCCATCAAATTTGTGCATATCCACATTTGGTAACAGGTTCCTCTATGGTAATGTAATTGGATTTGAAGTAGACTGGTTGGGAGAACCACCCTAGTGGGGTTATGAAATAGTGATAGATAGATGATTTGATTTATTATTTTGAAAATCCATCATGATAAATACCAAACTATCTTGTATTGATTTCATATTAGATTGTATGCCTTGCACCTCACTTTGAATGCCTTGCACACTATAGTCAAGCTGGCTCACTTTATGATCTATGTCAGAGAACCCTGGTATAAAGGATCTAGTACATCCCCCTCCTGACTCCATCTCTTCCTTGTTATAATTTTTACCTAGAGTTTTAGCATGCTTTCCTCGGCCCTGAGTTTGTGGACCTGCCATAAAAGGGCTTTATGATGTTGACCCTGATTGGCACTTTTGACCCAACTCTGACCAAGTAATTTTGGATTTATGTCAGCCTTAAATAAAAATATATAGATAACATGCCCTAGCAAAATTTTTCTAATATTTCCAAAAATGTAACTAAATCAAAAAAATTCTTTGAATTGTGTGTTATAGAGCAATTTTATGAAAAATCCTAAAATAGAGATAACTTTTGTAAAATAGATCCAAATGAGCTGAAATTTTAATGGAAGCTTAATTTAATTATTTCACAACTTTGGTAAAAAAAATTTTAGATAAATTCATAGCTATTTTTAGATATATCCAAATTTAAAAAATTAGGGTTTCACCTACAAGATTGCCCAAATCATATCTCTAATACCACTTGCAATGAAATTATTTCAACAATAAAGTAAAATATCATAAATAGATCCAAATATGACTAAAATATATTAGAATATATGATAATAAACAATCCACTTTGAGGGGGAAACCTCCATAAGCTTCAATAAGAACAAAATTCACAATATGATGATAAAAAATTACCATGACAAACAATTACCCACTACCTCCTATATATAGTCTATCTAGGCCATGGTTATTCCATAGGCCAACCTACTAACCAAATTAATGCATAGAGAAATGTGATATAACATCAAAGAGGAATAAGTAAGCTATAAGTCAGCTATTCCTATCCTAATACATGTGATAGGTGAGGGGCATAACATCTTTTGACTTATATACAACCAAAAATATATTCATTAATATTAAATAAATATTAACACATATTAGCCAAGATATGAATATTAAAAACATCATTAAATTCAATGGGGCCTTTATCACTAATTCTAGACCTTTGACATCAATGACAATATTTCCAACAAGATATACCTAGGCTGCTTACACCAAAAGTTATCATTTAGAGTTGCCATTGGTATTAACCTACTTGCTTCCAAAATCTGATTAGAGGAAAAATAAACCAATAATATTTCCACTCTCTTGGACCTTGGTCCCACCAGGCATGCTAAAATTATTGTCACCAAATATTACACCCTAGAAGAGGGTTTTCAAGCCTTTACCATATTTAGGCAACATGGTAATACTTTCATGTATGTGGGTGTACCTATATTAGAAGTGAGCCTCTAGGTTTAGGGGCTAACTCTCTGAATGTATCTTGAAAATATTATCACTTAAAATAGTTCTTTCTTGAGGGGAAATGAGTTAGAGTTTGCATGAAATAAACCTACTCTAAGGGGGTGATACACCAAGTTATTTTCCATATGAACATCATATTTCATTCACTAAGAATAAAGACACAAACTAGTTCATAGGTCCTAGAAGGTTTCTAACATGAGTATTTAAATATAGAGGTGAGATGTATGAAGCAACATAAGGAAAATGAACCAAAGGGTGGATTATGTATACACATAATATTTTCACAATTTTATTGATTACTGATGCTTTACATCTTGTAAGAACCTATCAAGACTCAATCTATTTGAGTGCATGTCCTAAGGGGTGAATTGAGAAAGGGGTGGGTAGACCTTTGGTGCTTCACAATATTTGTATTCCTTTTTACCACATTATTACCAATCCAACTAGTTCTTAAAACCTTTCCCTAAGCTATTTATCCTCCCTTACATAGTTTTCTAGTCTTTTTACTCTTTCTATCCTTCATTTCCTTACTTCACACCCTTTTAACTTGTTTAGTATATTAGGTTGACCTAATCGACCTAGTACAGTTTGTGGACCTTTTCTCTCTTTTGGTTTGTTAGCCTCCTGGCCAACCTAGCACATACCTAGTGAGTTTGTTCAAAAATGTGCTAGGTCAATCAGGTCAACCTAGCACATCCAACATTCCCTAATGATTTTAGGGTAAAATACTCTTATATATACAAGGTCATTTTGGTCATTATTATAATATGCAATAAAGATTTATTATTCACTCATGCTTCTTCACAATCTACTCTTCCACTATTCTACTTGAGGAGACTTATTTTAGGTTTCTTATTTTGGAGAGTCTAGTCTTGTGGATAAGTCTTGGATGATTTGGCCTAACAAAGAGATCCTTATAGACCATAACAAACTCTTATGAATCCCCTTTATCCAAGGGAGATATTGAGTCTCTATGGGTTCACATTTAAGTAAGTATATTATAACTTTGTTCTCCTCTCTTTTAGTAGATAAAAGTAGCGTAATTGTTAGCTTGAATAATATTACTCTTCATATTCCATGTATTAGGGTGTTACTCATATTTAGTTTATTTGAAGTGCCATATACATGTTTTTATTTATTTGCTTTACTAACCTCTAATTTGGGCCACAAGTTTTGGTGTACACTAGATTAGATTTACTTTTCTTGTTAATAGATTAATGATATATTAAACCGTAAGACTCTTTTAGGGTAGTTATATGATTGTGTTAGACTATAGGCTTTGAAACCCTATCTCACATAGTGTGTTATGACAAGTGATCCCATAATCAGGTCTAGTAGATCGTCACATTGGTCATGCTCCCACTTAAAAATTTATGCTCCCTAATTAGAAGTATGGGTGTGCTTTATCCCATCCGATCCAAGATTGATTTATGGACATGATGCATTTTTAATTGTATACATTATGGTGAACCCAACATGAATCAACCCATTATAAGATTTTTTTTCACGTATTTCTTTTATATTCATCATTATTTTTATCATATCCTTATTATGTTGGATTAACCCTATCGACCTAGTTATTTATCTCTGTGTAAAGGTTTGTAGGAATAGGTAACTGGCTTGACTAGTTTGACCTAGTACTAGTTTTAGAACTTACAAAATTAGGTTCAAATAACTAGATCAACCAGTTTGACCCAGTATAGTTTTTTCCAATTTTTATAATTCCAATCCAACCTACTAGGTCAACTAGGTTGACCTAGTGCTTTTTTAGCACTTTTTAAGCAAGAACTGTATTGATTAATCGACCAACTTGACCCAGTTTGCAAGTTTTTAATAGTTTTCTCCAAGGTTATTGATCAACAATCATCTATTTTCATCTCTAAACCATTTAGGTCAGTTTTTATTCCTATGTATCTTTCTATTTATATACTTTCCTTTCACAATTTGTAGTCTTAAAAACTACCTCTACATAGTCAACTAGGTCAAACCTATGGACCTAGTTCTATGTTTCATAAAATAACTAGATCATCCTGACTGACCTAGTTCATTTTTAGAATTTTCTTCCATAATACAAGTTCAACCTTGTTGACCCTATTGTTTTTATGATTTTCCATATAGTTTCTCAACTATAACTTGTTTTAAAGTTGGAATTAACCATATATGTTAATCACATCTTTTTTTTAGTTGTTTGCATGTTTAGAATAGTTCAGATAGTCTAGTTAGGGGATTTTTAATTAATATCTTAGTTTTACTATTTTTATTATTTTTCACACATGGTCAAATCACATAAACATCAACAAACATTTAAATATTTGACTGCCTAGGTTTACCTACTTGGATTTCGTCACCAAGGGAGAAGCTGACTTGATGCTCTAGTCAAGTATAAAGCATGGTTAATGTTAAATTTTGGTTAAGCACCCATTACCATTATTATTTTGGTGTGTGAAGTGAGGGGGTAGGCCCCAATACCAAGCTTGTATAATTGCCACTATATTCCCTTTTATCCTAAACTTACCTAAAATTATCCATAGATTTCTATCTAGTACCTTACTTATAACCAATCTCCCTTTACACTTAAAATCATTATTAATAATTTAATCAACATTTTAGGTTGACCAAGTAGCTATATTTACTTTCAAGTTGTTTTCTTGGTCTTTGATTAATTATGTATGCAAAAACTTACATTAGCTAGCATTAGTATAAGATTATACTTTGTGTGCATCAATTAGATTGGCCAACTAATTTATAGGTAATTTTTGGAATGATCTCAAATGGTCCTAAAACCATTGGCATTACATACAGATTATCAAGAGCTTTTTGATTGTATGTAAAACTTGATAAACAAAGCTCATTTGCTCCCAATGTAGTTGGTCAAAGTTTGGGTCAACAAGAAGTCAAAGTTGGTCAAACTAGAAAAATTGATCATTATAGAGCATTTATGAACCAGTTCCATGGTGTATATCTCATCAAAATATTTTTGACACATTTTAAATGGACCAAATCTGAGTTTGTATGCAGAAGTTATGGCTAGTCAAAGTTATGATCAAAACTCGATAAAAATGATGATGTGGCCCAATTTGAGTGTGACACATGGTATCATGTCAGGTAAAAAAATTGGGTTTATTTTCATCCTTCATATTTGAAATCATGTATATATTGGCCAAGTGAGCTCCCTCAACTGACCACATGGTATAACTAATGCTTCCACATCATATGAGCCCAACACTGCTATGGGATCAGATGGAAGACACATCACAATGCCAACTTTGGTTTGAGCATTCAAATTTAGATAAGCCCATGTATTATTCCAATTGAATAACAAGTTTGGGGTCAAACAACATCAACATAACCATTTAATATACTTATCCTTACCAATAAAATGCTATCGATGACTACATACATGGAGAATTAAGATTTTAAAAGCTTAAATATGCTCCCACCTACCAAATATGGGATTAAATATTGTTATGGATCCCAAAAAAAAAGTGATGAGAATTAAAACTTGGTAATTGGGATAAAATTATAAGGCCTTCACCAACTTAGCCATGGGATGTAAGGTGTATAAATACTGATGAACTTGTATTTGAAGCCAACCTTTCGGCAAACTGTGTATAAGAAAATAGAGACCATTCTATATGTTTCACCATTTTTAAATCACTTAGATGCATTTTTAGACTTTGGAGTAAACTAAAGAGTTGTTCTAAACTCTAAGATATTTATAGTGTCATATTTATTTTCCTAATTTGAGTTCATTTGAGCCAATTTTCAAAGCCTTTGAGTGATAATTTTGGTGGAGAACTTCAGGAAAGCGAGATTGCTTTCATGACAGGAAGGTGAAAAGTTTGACCATGAGTACCAAGACTTTTCAAAGGTCTATTGATAAGTTTTATGTAGTCTTAGAGTATCTATTAGACAATTGTAAGTTTTTGTCCATGTACTTGAAATTCATGAAAATGGACCAGTTCGTGTCTTAATCAAACCCAAAGATGTAGCTCGAGCAATGGGTGAACTCTGTTATCAACCTTAGTGTTGTGAGTTGTTTATTTTTCATTATTTTCCACATTTTATTTTATAATTAATAATTTTGAATGCAAATTTAATCATAATGGCAATTAATAGATATTTAATAAAATTTGGGTTTTAAATTGGTTGAATGTATTATGAATGAACTTGTATCTTTAATTCATTTAGTTTTCAAATCCATTTGATCAACCTTGAACACTTTTTTAAAGGTCAAACATTATTGAAATTCTTGAGTATTTCAAGAAAATGAGTGTTTGAAAAAATTATCTATAGACAATTTTTTTGCACATGGTAATAGTGTAGAGTTTATTGATCAAGTTTGGTATCAGAGTAGTTAGTGTGATGGGTTATCTTTTGATTTTGTGGATTTGACATCAATTGTGTTAAATTTGGTTTTCCATAGTATTTTAACCTTTTTGGCCTTGCTGATATTCTATTTACAGTGTGTAGTTTGTGAGATTAGGTCATTTTTAAGGAACAAGAAACTGTGGGCAAGTTGTCAAACAAAGCTAAGCTTGATGAGCTTGAAGCAATTAACTAACAGATCTAGGAAGAGAATGCTTTCCTAAGAGCTATATTTTACTCCTTGGATGAGGATATTACTCATTTAAAATCTGAGTTACAAACCAAGGATGAGTTATTGGTAGAGATGCAAAGTGAAGAAAGATAGTCTTCACCAATTACCTTCCATTGTAGATGCAAACACTATGAATTATGAGTGCAATGTAAGTTGTTCATCATGTAGTACTTGTTTCCCCTTTAGTTTTATATATTTATTTTGGTAGTTTTGAAAAAAACACTAAGGGCATTGGATCTAAACTGTTATTGAAAATGGGTTTTGATTGAAGGAGCCTTAGAAAAATGGCCAATGTATTGCTAACCCAATAGAGATAGAGCATAGATTTCATTATTTAGGATTGGGTTATGCTAGTGATAAATTGGATGTTGGAGAGAGTTACTCCATTGATAAAAGATGACAAGCTTCTGAAAACCAAGATTCAAGGCCACTAGCAAAGCATAATTCCTCCCTATGAAGGAATGGTGAATAGTGTAAGAAATAAGGTAAAAGAGGTATTGATATTCCACCTCCTAATTAATAAACTATAAGTAACACCAATAGGAATTTGAATCATAAAACTTATGATGCACTCTTTCGATTTAAGCAATTTGGCTTTAATATTCAAAAGATGTTTCATACTTTTCCTTGCAAGTTTTATGGATTAAGCAATCATTATGTTGTATATTATTGGAAAAGGCAATCATTGTTGAAGAAATTTATAGGTGATAAAGAACAATATCATCCTATTAAATTGAGAAATGTAAAATAGGCGACCTCACCTAAAAAGAGGGATGTCTACATGCATTGTCACGTGAGTGGACACTAGGTTGAGAAGTGTTGGAAACTTCAACCATCCCACCATGTTGGTAATGGTAAGAAAAAGATGCTATATAAACCTATTGATAAGGCAATTAATTAATTTAATCCTAAATCAACCCATGTAGATGTTAGTAAATCCACTAAATAAATTAAACACCCTAAATAGGAGAGTCTTATTAAGAGGGTTAGTAAATAGTTTTTGAATTTCATGATTTCATGATTAGTGGATTAATGTTTTAAAGCATTATTGGGATTGTTGTTATATGTTGACAAAGGAAATTTATCTTGATTTTATATATGAATTTTTGGAGCTACTATAGTGGGAACACTTTAAGATAGGTTCATCATGTGAAGTTTTTAATTCTCACACTTGTGTTTTGAAAATCTCTATTCTTGAAATCTCTAGTTTTAGCTTTATGAGTTTCCTATTGAATTGTTAAGGAATTTAACTCATTGATCAGCTTGGGGAATTGATAATAGTATACATGTTGTTGGGTAGGATTCATTTTTCCTACAATACTTGTTACAAAATAACTATTATTTTGGGATGAATCTATTTTTGGCATGTGTATGTTTGGATGCATTTGTAAGATCCTATTGGGAAATGTTTGAAATGCCAGACACTATACACTATTTGTTGTTTTCATAGTTGTTTAGAATATTAAGACCCATTTCTAGGTATTGTATTGTGAAATGGTCACAATGATAATATATTTTGTTTACATTAGCAAACTTGTTATGTAGTTGCATTGGTGATTGTTGTAGTGTTTGGCAGTTCACCAATTATAGGTTGTGATAGTTGGGCAAATAATTTGATGGATGTTGTGATCTTTATTATTAGTTTCAAGATTAAATGTAACTCATGCCTTGTTTTTAGGCCTTTATATTTTGAGTTATGAATTAGTATGATTTTACTATTTTTATCATATGCTATGATTTAGGTTATGTACTTTGATGTGTTACAGAGAACCATGTAACATTTAATGGAGATTCAAGATCTCAGATATGTGTAGAGGCTCATTGAATTTGTGAAACAAAGGATATCACTAGGATTTTATGTAGAGGGGCATTGAAGTTGTGTATAAAAAAATATAATTTGGCTTATCTATGTAGAGGTTTTTGAGAATCTATGTAGTAGAGGAAATCATCACATTCTAAACCATACTTCTATGTAGAGGCTATTGACGGTCATGTAGTAGTAGAAGAATTATGGAAGGTGTGATAAGCTATTTTTTTCATAGGTGTAGTTATATAACATTATTATAATGATAAGACTCATTAGAGTATCTTTGGAACTAACTAGCATTTTAAAGGATCAAATTGGGTACCAACTTTTGGTGGACCAAAAGCCTTCTTAGTGGGGAGGTGTGATTTAGAGGTCATTTTTTTAATGATTCCAAATGGTCCTAAAACCACTGGCATTGCATAGATCTTGATAATAGATTTTTGATGGTATGTAGAACTTGAGAAATAAATCTCATTTGTTCTTAGCGTAACTAGTCAAAGTTTGGGTCAACAAGTGGTCAAATCTAGTCAAACTAAAAAAATTGATCATCATGGAACATTTTTTAAATAGTTTTATGATGTATATATCATCTCAATATTTTCAACACATTTTTAATGGACCAAATATGATTCCATATGTGGAAGTTATGGCCAATCAAAGTTGTGGTCAAACCTCGATAAAAATGATGATGTGGCCCAATCTTAGTATAACACATGGCATCATGTCAAGTAAAAAAATTGGGTTTTTTTAATCCTTAATATTTTATAACATGTATTTATTTTCCAATTTATTTCCCTCGAGCTACCACATGGTATAATCTAATGATGACACATTGGACAAGCCCAACACTGCTACAAGATTGGATGGGAGCCACATCACCATGCCAACTTTGGTTCGAGCATTCCAATTTAGCCAAGCCCATGAATTGTTCCAAATAAATAACAATTTTAGGTTTTATACATATCAAAATAACCATTTAATATACCTATCCTTACCAACAAAATGTTATCAATCATTACATACGTGAGACTTAAGCTTTTAAAAGCTTAAATCCATTCCTACCTACCAAATGTGGGATTAAATATTGTTATGGATCCCAAAAAATTGGTGATGAGAATTGAACCTTGGTCATTATGAAAATAGGATAAGGACTTCACTAACTCAACCATGGGATGAAAGGTGTATAAATCCTGATGAACTTATATTTGAAGTCAACCTTTCAATATACTGTGTATAAGAAAATAGAGACTAGTTTATATTTTTCACCATTTTTGAAGCACTTATAAGCATTTTTAGACTTTAGATTAAAATATAAACTTGTTATACAATATAATATTATTATGGTGATGTATTTATTTTCCTAATTTTAGTTTTTTTGAGCCACTTTATAATGCCTTTAAGTGATACTTTTGGTAGAGAACTTCAGGAACGCAAGATTGCTTTCATGACAGGAAGGTGGAAAGTTCAACCATGAGTACCAAGACTTTTTGAAGGTATATTGTTGATTTTTATTTAGTTTTATAGGATCTACTAGAAAATTTTAATTTTTTGGCCATGTAATTTTAATTAATGGAACTAGATCGGTTCATGTCTTAAGCGAACCTAGAGATGTAGCCCTATTGATGGGTGAACTCCATTATCAACCTTATTGTCATGAGTTATTTCTTTTAGATTATTTTATACATTTTATTTAATAATTAATAATTTTTAATGAAAATTTAATAATAATTTTAATTAATGGATATTTAATAAACTTCAGGATTAGAATTGGTTGAATGGATTATGAATGAACTCACATCTTTAATTTATTCATTTTCTAAATCCATTTGATCAACCTTGAACATGTTTTTAAGGGTCAAACATTATTGAAATTCCTTTGAGTATTTTTATAAAATGATTGTTTTACAAAAGTCTCTATAGGCAATTTTTTTATGGATGGTAATAGTGTAGATTTTATGGCTCACCATCATCAATTCAATTGACTATGTGTTTCCTTTCTATACTTACTTTCTTAGATTATTTAAAAATTATCTTGTTTCATTTCCAAACTTGTTATCAATATTTACCTCTTCCTTGTTCACTATACTAGGTTTACCTATTCAACCTTATACTTTTTTTGGCTTCTATAGACTACACTAGATTGACTTGGTTGACCTAGAACAGTCTGCAAGCCCTATTTCTTGTACTAGGTTAATCTAGTTGACCTATTTTTATTTCCTTTTTTTAAATATAATTTCCCATTTATCCAATTTTGAATCATGTTCATCTCTCTTTAGTCATAAGGAGGTCCCTTATCAAAATATTTTTGAATAACCTAAATCTATTTAGATACTATATGGGATGTTCATTCCTCCCTCTTTTCCTCCCATGAAAACCATCACTCTTGGGGCACCTCTTCTCCTCCTTCATCTATGAAATATAACATGCTAAAAATAACACCTCAAGATGAGACTAATGGATCCAATCCTTTCCATACTTATCAAGACACATCTCAAAATATCCAAACCAATGTGGGAGTGATTGATACAAATCTCTTTAACAATCCCAATAATAACCCTCCTTCTAATAATCCTCCCCCTAACACTAATTTGGGGAGTGATCCAACCAACACTAACTCACCTCCCAATACAACCCAACTCTTAGCTCAAGTCATTCAACAAATGAACATCATGCGAAATTCTAATACCAACTGAATGATGCAACTTCAACAACATTTAATCAATGTGGCTAATAAACCTCAAACTATTCATCCTTAAGCTATTCCTAATTACATTCCTCCACCTCTTAGGTATTCCTCAGGTAATGTTATTCCTCAACCCATAATGAATAACAAGATGATTCAAACCATTCAAAATGATCCTTTAGCTCCCTTCATTGTATCCATTGATATTGGTAAGATAACTCCAACTATTAAATATGATGGGAGTAAAGACCATGATTCATTCCTCAAAGCCTTTGGTAACCTTTATAAAGAGTGGATCCAAACTAATACATTTGCCAAAACTAAGCTATTAGTCAAAACTTTCATTGGTGATATATTAGAATGGTATAATCAACTTACTCAACATTCTATTTGGCAACGTGAAGATTTGGTTAATCCTTTTGTTAAAGAGTTTCAACATAATGATCTTCTTGAAAATTATCTTAGTCACATCATAAATGCTAAACAATCTCCTAATGAGTTAGGTTATGATTTTATTAAAAGATATAAATCATTAGATCATAAAGCCCATCATAATATGACTAACAATAATTTATTCACTCTTTATTATCACTTTGACTCCCACTCTTTAATATAAGATTCAAACCTTTGCTCGTCAAACTCTTATTGAAGCTCTTGACCAAGCTAAGCGTCAAGACTTTATTATGAAGCAATTTGAACCCAATCATAAAATTCTTAAAGGATATTTTAAAACATCTAATTTTATCACTAGTTTAATTCCTAAACCAAACCTAGAGTTATCAAATATAATGTTCCTTTACCATCTCACACACCTCTTTTAGTTCAAAAAATGCAACAATTTTTATTGCCCTTAAAACCTTTCATTTATCCAAATGCTCCTCCTAAGTGGTATGATCCTAATATATTCTAATGGTTCCATGCTGACATTGGGATTCTCATGAATCTTATATATGGGTCACTAAGTGTTCCATTTATTATATACTTGGTGACTCATTCAACCATGAGGCTATGATCAAACTTCATTGTCAAGAATATGTTGTTGCATCTTAAAAATGACAAAACTTTAAAGCCTCTACTTCTAATAATCCAAAATATTTTTACAACAATAATTAATTAAATATTAAGTATGTTTATGGCAATGATGTTGATTATGACCTATATTACAATAAATATCAATATGTCAACAATGCTAAGGTTAATTATCATCATAAACCAGCCCACAAAAATATTATTACCAGGCCTAAGAAACCATATTTATAAGAATAATTTATTAAAGATACCACTACCACTCATGATGATTCAGAAGCACCTTAGGAACAACTTCCTCCTTTTGATCCTCCCACTACATCTATACATGCTAAATATAATTTGCCTCCTAAACCTTGTGCTGGTTCTTTTAAATCACATTGAAATTTTATTGAATAAATAAAATATATGCCTTGTAATATTCCTCTTATGGATTTGGTTTTCACTTCACCTTATCATCATAAATTTCTTATGCAACAAATTCAAGAAATTGAAGATCCATCTTCCATAGACAAAAACCACCTTCTATTAATTCTCAACTAACTAATGTGAATACCATTGAGATTATGTGTCCTTATTTCAAAACTTCCATTGAATTTATTGAAGAGGACATGATCGATAATGAATTTTTCTTTCACATTGATGATCCACCTCTCTTTATCAAATTAGCCATTAATACCACCCTTATCTAAGAGTTTCTAGTTGACAAAGATTTTGGTTTAATGTCGCATCCTTATGGCTCATTCAAAAACTTGGTTATAATAAATATCATCTTAAACAAACCCATTTTACTTACCATGGATTTCACAAGACTAATCAAAATCCTCTTGGCTAAATTTGGCTTTTGTTGACTATTGGACCTAAGACTGTCAAAACCAAAATTATGGTCCTTGATATTCCTTTATCTTATAACATTCTTCTTTCTCCATCTATGGACTCATCAGATGAGAGCCATTTCCTCTTTTGGTAATCAATGTATTAAATTCTCACATACAATAAATGTTACAAACATGAAGCTAATCCCAACCCATGGAGCATCTAACTTCCCAGTTCTAAGCCTCAATATCGAATTCCTATATTTTTAAAAATCAAAAGTGTTCCTTTACTTGAGTTCATTAACATGAATCATAATATTCAAGTTACTCTTGTATATTTTGATGATGATGAACCCAATGAGTTATAGCACACTTGTAATACTAAGAAGATACCCCCATATATTATGGATTGGCTTCCTCTTTCTCTATTACCTGAGATCATATTGTTCCTATCATGGATGGGATTACCAACTTTCCCCCTACATGCAATGCTCATGAGCCATATTTACTTGAAGATGCCTTCACTTTCAATGATTTTAGAGTGGATAAATTATTCCAAGATCCTCTCACCATGTCCCATCGTACATTTAACAACATTAGGATTTCACCTTCTAAAACTCCCCCTGATTCTCAAGCATATACAATTTCTCCAACATATGATGAAAACTCTATCATGGCCCAAGCTCACTCTAGAGACTTGGATGTCCAAAACTATCCAAAGATTTTAGCCTAGATTCATTCCTTTAATTAGGATGTACATAACATATCTACACAACATGACATAGATTGTGTGCTATGTATATCAAGATCATTACATTGTGAAGGTCATGTACCTCCCATCAATCCTCCACTTATCGATACTCCTTAGGTGGTAGAACAACTTATACCTTATAAACCTATAGAAAATTCTACATATTCTCTACCTCTTATGGATCCTATCATTTCTTCAAATGTTTCTCCCATAATTGAATCTATCCACACTCATATCTCTTTGAATCCATCCTTTTCATCTACTTCCAAAATTACACTAGATGCCAAGGCAACCAATGTTCATTAGATTCATTTTGAATATGATTGCTAGGGAAATAAAATTCTAGATCTTAAAGTAGATGTTGAATATTATGGTCCTCTTCCTAACTTACCTAGTGACAAAGATATTCTTAAGTTAATTCATGCTTGGAAACCTCAACTTCCTTGGCATCATCATAAACTTGGAAATTTTAAGAATAAAACTACTTGCTTTAAAAAATTTGTTACTAACATTGATCCTAAAACAAATCCAATTTCAGCATTGCCTAATGCACCTTACCATTTTAAAGATGGTAATACCATGCTTATCAAAGAAAAAACTCATATTGACTATGGCACCCCATCTTCTCCTCAACCAATCAAAATTTCTTGAGAACTCTCACCATCTGAGCATGACAACTTTAGCCTATTTTTTGATAAATATCAAGAGGCATTCACTTGGTCCTACCAAGACATGCTTGACATTGGCCCTAGTATTATGGTTCATAACATCATCACTTATCCTGATGCTAAGCCAATGCATAAAAATCAATGTAAATTCCCCCCTGAAGTTACTAATCTATGTCATAAGGAAATCATTAAACTAATATATGCTAAATTCATTTAACTAGTGGATTATTCTGAATGGGTTTCTAACATTATTCCTATTTGGAAGAAGGTCACTATGGTCATCTACATTTTTATTGGTTTCTACAACCTTAATATTTATTTTCCTAAGGACAACTTCCCCTTACCTTCAATATATGTCATCATTGATTCCACAGATGATTATGAAATGTTATCTCTTATGGATGGTTTCTCCAAATACAATCAGATTCACATAACTGCTAAGGACTAACATAAGACTACTTTCACCATGAAATAGGGGACCTATTATTGCATCAAAATTCCCTTAAAACTTAAAAATACCAGAGATACCTACCAACGTGATATGACTCATCTTTCTCAATCTCATCCATAAAATTATTAAAACTTATGTGGATGATCTTATTGCTAAATCCAAACATTGTAAGAATCATCTTTTTGATCTTTCTATCATCTTCAATCATCTCCTTAAATACAAAGTTAGACTAATCCTTTCAAATGTCTTTTTGGAGTCACATATAGAAAATTATTAGGATTCTTAGTTTCTCTCCATGACATTGATTTTGACCCAGCCAAAATTAGTGCTATTATTAACATGCCCATTCCTCAATATATTCCTAATATTCAAACTTATTTAGCAAACTTGGTGTCATTAGATGATTTTTTCCAAAATGGCTTATTGCATTTACTCCATCAATTGCCTTCTAAAGAAAGGTAAAACTTTAGAATGGGTGGATCCCTATCAAAAAGCCTTTAATAATATGAAAGAGTCATTACTTCATCCACCTACACATCATCCACCTTCCAATGACAAACCATTGATTCTCTATAATTATTCCACACCTATTTTATTTGGGTCAATTATTGTACAACAAGATGATATAGGAAGAAAGTATGTTATTTGCTACATTAGTTGAAGCCTCATTTATTATGAGACATGTTATACCAAAGTTGAGCATGATTGATTTGCTATCTAAATTTCAACTGAAAAACTTCATCATTATATGTTATACCAAAATACTTATGTCATTATTCAATATGACCTCCTTCATTATTAATTCTCGAAATTCTTTCTTCCTAGAGATAGAATTGGCAAATAGATGGTTTTACTTATGGAATTTGATCTCTACATCATCACACAAAAAGTTTTTAAAGGGAAAGTCATAGTTGACCAATTTTTTGTAGTTCCCATTCTGGCCACTTCTCCACTTCAATATGATCTTCTCGATGACAATATATTTTTATTTAAAGGTCTTAATCAAGTTATATTTCTTAAATACTATCTTCATATTTTTACTACTGATCTTAAAGCCAATAATCTTGAAGAATCTTCCCCTCCCTCTAGTACTACTAAATAAAAGGTAGTTATTAAAGAACTCCCTATAATTAATGTTGACTTGCATGAGGATACTTAGACCCTCCACTTTGATGGTGATAAATGACTTCAAGGAGCTGGGGTAGGTTGTATTATCACTAGTCCTCTTGGTAATATTATTCCTTGAGATTTTTTCTTTACGTTTGATGTTACGAACAATATGGCCAAATATGAAGCTCTTATCTTAGGTATGAAAGTTTCTCTTGATCTTGACATCTATAATATTCATGATTTAAGAGATTATCAACTCATTTGTCATCAAGTTAATGATGATTATTAGTGTAAAAATGAGAAACTCATTACCTATCATCAAATTGTAACCACTCTTTCTAAGGAATTTATCTCTTTCACTATCAAGCCTATTACTTGAGACCAAAATTCCATTGATGATTCTCTTACCTCTTCATCTTCTCCCTTTCATATTCATCAAGTTATTTCTGATCATTCCTTTATTATTCAAATCATAAAATCTCCATCATCTATCCAACTCCCTGATTCACTTATCTATCACATCCAGGCTATGACTATTCAAAAAATCCCTTAGTATTAAGATATCATTCAATACTTAGAACATCAAACTTATCCTCTTGATCTAGATTCTCATGAAAATACATGAATTCACAAATAAGATTTCAAGTATGTATTTTGACATAACATCCTTTACTATCACAATACCAAAGGTACCTTGCTCCATTATGTTATGCAAGATGAGGTTCTTCCTCTACTAAAGCAAACACATGGGGGAATTTTTGGTGGTCACTATAGTAGACATGATATAACACACAAATGCCTACACATGGGTTACTTTTGGCTTAATCTTGAAAAGGATGCAATTGAATTTGCTAAGTGTAATCCTTGTCAACTTCACAATGATCTTATCCATTCACCTCCTATTGAGATTTAAACTATCAAATATCCTTCGCCATTTTCCATATGGGAATTTAATCTCATTGGTAAACTTCCTCATTCCCAAGATGGGCAATTATTTATCATCACAACTACCAAGTAATTTACTAAGTGGGTAGAATCCATGCCCCTTGTTAATGTTACCAGTCCTACCATATCCAAGTTAATTCTTAACCAAATTATTTTCCACTTTAGAATTTCCCATACCATCATTTTAGACAATGGTGGTAATTTCAAAAATAAACATGTTAAATAACTTTATACCAAATTTAAGACCAATCACAATTTTTACATGTCTTACATTCCATAATGCAATGGTCAAGCTGAGGCCACCAATAAAATTATCAACAAAATCATGTAAAAGATAATTCATGAAACCTGCACAAATTGGCATATTCATCTTTACCCTACATTTTGGGCTAATTGAATTAGCATTCATACTGCCATTTGGGAAACTCCATTTTTTCTAGTCTATGGTTCTAATTCAGTCCTTCCATTAGAATTTGAGCTTCCCTCTCTATTTATATCTCTTCACAACATTATTATTTATGAATAATTATGTGAATCTCACCTTTATTCCCTTTATCTTCTTGATGAACATCATCTTTATGCATTACAACATAACCGTTAATATAAGGCTCACATCACTCGACAAAATAACAAACATGTTAAATTTTACACTTTTAATGTTGGTGATCTTGTCCTTAAATTAGATTACACACATGATAAAGAAGGCAAATATTCCCAAAAATGGTGGGTCCTTTATTTAGTCAAAGACATTCTTGGTCTAAACACTTACCATCTTCAAACTAATGAAGTCCATGTTGTCAAAGATCCCACCAATGATCAATTCCTTAAAAAGTACTTTGCCTAAACATTTCCATTTTGTCATGTTTTATATCTATATTTATTGAACCATTTTTTATAGGTTACTTAAGCATGGGTCTCTCTCTCTATATATTAGTTTCCTTCCTTTCACAAACCTTTAATTCTCCCTTATGGTCTTTGGGTTTCTTGATGTACCATAGTCTTCTTTATCTTCTTGAATTTTCTCTTATTTTTTACATCCCTTGGGTCTTTATTTTGTGAGTTTATTTATAATACCATGGATAAGACCTAGCATCCCTCACAAAACCACCATATTTTAATCATTTCCTTCTCTTTTTGCTACGTTCCATTGCTATTTTGGCATCCTTTAGGTGTTTTTTTTTAATGTGCTTTGTCAAAAAGATCCCTTATTTTTTGCTTATTATCACCCTCATGGGTCTCTCTTTTATGAGTTACATTGTAAGACCATGGATAGGACCTGACTGCCCTCATAAAAATACCATTCTTTTCATGTTTTTTTATCCTTGTTCTTAAAATTTAGCTTTTGCTTCTTTTACTGAATGTAATTTGTATAATAATCTATGTTAGCATGTTTTATTCCATTTCCCTCTTTCTTATGATATGGAATCATAGTTTTATATCATTGTATCCTTCTTTTCCCTTTGTCACATTTTAAAAAAATTGAAGTAATCCAAATTGTTTCATGTGTCATTCCTCTTTATTTCCCCTTCCTTTCATTTCCTCATTAGATAAATCAAGGTCGAATTCAAGATATCACTTTTATTTCACCTTGATTTATGAGACTCTTAGACCCCATGCTCTTTGAAGTTTATCTCTCTTAGCAATGTTATCCCAAGTTTTCAAATAAAAGTAATCTTTAAAACCCATGTTTGGTTTTCCAAATCCATATGGAAGAGGATTAAAAAATCCATCAAAAATAATGTTAAAAGACAAATAATTTGAAATAGAAGGAAATGATATTTAAAAGGCAATGTAAAAATCTTAAAAGTTAAATTCACACCAAAAGATGTGATTATAAGCACATCTCTTATCTCCAATCGAATCTCAAAATTCATAATCGATTTCACATAAAGCCAAAGTCCTTTAGGGGTGTATTAGGCTAGTATACTGGAATAAGAGATTTAAAAAAAAACCCTACGGTGTTAACTAATTTCTCACACAATTACCCAATCTTTTTATTAGATCAACAACTCTATAAAGGGTCTTGAAGAGTGGGGAACACATCATGGGGATGTATGTACATTTATCTTTTCATGCATATAAACTTCATGAGATGATCTACATAATCCATTTGTTTACCCAAGACAAGTGTTGATAACATAAGTTCTTCATAGTTATTAAGGTTTAAAGTCATATTGTTTTGAAAAACCTAATTTTAGTGTCTTGACTTCGATAAATAGTTCTCTCTACCTTGGTATTTTCTTCATTCTCCCATCCACCGATTTCATTTTCCCCCCTTGATAGACAAATTGTGATTCTAAATCTATTTTTCCTTCTTTAATTTCTTCTTCATCTTTTACAATCATGCTAGCATTTATTTGTTCCAATTTTATCTATCCTTAAAAGTAAAACAACATGTTTGAGTAACTTTAGATAATTTTATTTACATCACTTTATATTTACTAAACTTACTTTACCTTTTATCATTTATCATGATTTTATTGTCTTGCTATCATGGACACCTAAGTTTGTACCCTTTTTCCATTATTGAGTGAGATGTGGTTTGTTACTCATCACTCCAAACTGTTATTTTCAATTTTATTCATCCTTTTTCCATTGATGATTGAGATGTGGATTTTTACTGCTCACTCATCAATGTTGTTTTACCATTTTTGTCTTTTTAGTTAGTCTATTTACCATTTATTTTCATTTTGTTTTACCATCTTGTTTGACATGTATCCTTGGTTTGACTTGGTTAGTTTTCCTTTCTTACTTTAGGATAAATTATTTGAGTTTTTTAATCTTTAGTATCCTTGGCTTTTCAGTTACCCAATTTAATCTTGTTTGTTTGACTTGGTCATTTGGTATAAGATAATACTTATCACCCTAGATTGCCAAATTTTCTAAGTACATCCTATCCTCATAGCACCAACTATATTGGATTTTCTTGCATTTGTTTGTTTTTTCTCTTTATTTTTTCATTATTGGGTTTGTTGAAAGTAGTCTCTACAACCTACATAATCAAAACTAACAACACAATAGATAACCATCCCATGATAAAAGGTAATTCAAGATATGCATTACATTTACTTTTTAGTTATTTGATTTTCTAGATTAGTTTCCATTTTATTCATTTACTTTCAGTTATTAGATAATTTTGAAATACTAAAACTTTATTTTAGCATCAACATTATGTGTGTCCTTATGTTCTTTCTCAAAGCACCATCCCTATTACACCTTAGTGACACATGATGAGTTTTGAGTGGGGCATATGTATACACATAATATTTTCACACTTTTATTTATTAATGATGATTTACATCTTTTAGGAACCTACCAATACTAAATATCTCTAAGTATACACCCTAAGGGGTGCACTGATAAAGGGGTAGATAGACCTTTGGTGCTTCATAGGATTGTTGTCCCTTTTTGCCACATTATTACCAATCCAAATAGTTCTTAAAACCTTTTACTAAGATATTTCTCCTCCCTTACATAATTTTATAGTATTTTTCCTCTTTCTATCCTTTATTTCCTTGATTGGCACCTTTTTAACCTATTCAACATACTAGTTCAACCTGGTTGACCTAGTACAATTTGTGAACCTTTTCTCTCTTTTGGGTTGTTAGCTTCCTAGTTGACCTAGCAAAGACCTAATGAGTTAGACTAAAAATGTGCTAGGTCAATCAAGTTAACCTAGCATAGCCAATGTCCCCAAATTATTTTAGGGTAAGATACTCCTATGCATACAAGGTTATTTTAATCATTATTATAATATGCAATCAAGAGTTATTATCCACTCGCACTTCTTCACAATCTACTCTTCCACCATTATACTTGAGGAGACTTAGTTTAGGTTTATTATTTTGGAAAACTTAGTCTTATGGATAGGTCTTAGATGATTTGGCCTAACAAAGTGATCCTTACAAGCCATAATAACCTCTTTCTAAGCCCCTTTATCTAAGGGAGAGATTGAGTCTCGATAGGTTCACATTTAGGTAGGTATATTCTAACTTTATTCTCCTCTCTTTTATTAGATAAAAGTAGCATAAGTGTTAGCTTGAATAATATTACTCTTCATATTCCATGTATTAGGGTGTTACTCATACTTAATTTATTTGAATTTCCCTATACATGTTTTTATTTTTTTGATTTACTAACCCCCACTTTGTGCCATAACCTTTGGTGTGTACTAGATTATATTTACTTTTCTTATTATTAGATTAGTGAAATATTAAATAATAATAATCATTTAGGTTTTTTATGAAGTTGTGTTATAATATAGGATTTGGAACACTATCTCACATGGTGTGTTATGACAAGTGATCCCCTAATTGGATCTAACGGATCCTCACATTGGTTATGTTTATGCTTAACAATTGTATGCTCCCTAATTGAAAGTGTAGGTGTTCTCTATCCCATCCAATCTAGAATTGATTTATGGACACATTGAATTTATAATTACATAAAAATTTCACACTAAAAGGATAATCATACACTTTAAAGGAGCCTAACACACTTGAATAAAATTTATATGACCTATTAAAATATGAACTTTTGCATAAATATGAGAGGATAAGGGAATAAAATATAGAGAATTATCACTTTGCATCACCATACATCACTTGCACACTTAGAAAATTGTTCATGAACTTCAAAACCAAACTTAAAATAATATTCAAAGGTATAATAAAATGTCATTCTAGTACGGCTTCACCATACATGGAGTGGTATTAGATTACAAAGGCCAAAATGGTAGATACTTATAGAACTTGAGAGAGAAGTGGGAAAAGAGAAGTCCAAAGGTAACTAAAACACTTTTAATTTTGAGAGGAGGAGTTAAATATGTAGTAAAATGTAGTAGGAGATAGAACATACAATGTTTGATAGGAAAAATGTCCCTTCAAGTCATGAGACTCATGAAATGTGGTGTAAAATTCCCCATTCTACACAAAAAAATTGCCTTAATCATTGAGATCTATTAGAACATACCAAAACTAACCAAGGAGATATCTCATGATTAAAATGAGATGGATGGGTTGTATATATGTTATACCATGCATTGGTTTCATCTTGAATCATCTATATTCTTCTAAAAGTGATCCATCATTGCTTGTAGTTAAAGAAACTCCTATTTCACTCACCGCTCACACTTGGCCTAAAAAATGGCTTCAATTTTCCATGAAAATCCATAAAATGGAGTGAATTAAACTTTTAAATACCCTCCATGAACTTATATTGATCAGGTACACCTTAAATAGGTTCCCACTTTGAGTTTTCACACTTCTCACTACGTTACTCACTTTGCCAGTTTATCTGGATGAGATGAAGGCATCTATAGAAAAACTTAGGATATTTTTTGCTACATTAAATAGTCATGGTGATTTGGTATAATTCCTAAGCTTTCTCCCAAAGTTTGTTTCATCACTTGAAACCTTCAAGAACCTGTAAAGAACCTAAAACAATCAAAGAAAGCAATTTTGTACCCTATCTATATAGGTATGTAACACCTCAAGTGGATGGGAAAGATATTTGGAGAGTTACCTACAAGTTTTAGTCACTTTCATTCCCATTTAATCTCATTTTGATATCTATCCACCTTTATTTTCCTAGTTGGGTCCTTATTTAGGGTTTTGTAAGGTTTTAGGTTCATTTTGATCTTAAGATTTGTTCATAGAGATATGATGTTATAACTACAAAAAAATTACAAAATAGTAATAATTATGACCCATTTCAACTTTGATAATTTCCTTTGACCTCCATGCAAACTCTCTAATAAGATGTGAGTCTTTAAAACTACAATATCAAGTTTGGTTCCTTATTTTTTTATAGGCCTAATGTTGCCTCTGAGCTAAAAGTGCCTTTATTAGAGACTTATTTTCAGGGTGGAATATTGTACACATCTAAAAAATAAACATAAACATGTATTAATCCATTTTATTTCGCTCCTAATGTTGGAAGTGACATTGGCCTCCCATTTGGGCTTTAGGCTTAAACCCTGCCTAAAGGTTTTAACTATAACCCTTATAAGTTTGGACCACTTATCCATATTCAAAAACCTAGGCATGTTTTCTCAAGTATTAATATGCATGATAAAAAAAATTTAACATAATTTAAAGGCCTAATCAGCTCCTAGTTCACATTATCATCTCCAATCTCCAAGACTATAGAGTTTGTGTTCTAGGGAAGTACCCTCTATCTAAGATAAAAAAGAGGGTACTTATCTTATTTACTTAGAAAAATTATATATTGGAGGGTATTATCCAAGTTTTTTAGATTATATATACAATATTTTGTCCCTTTATTAGGTCATTATACTTTCTAACTCTATCAAAATCCAAGATAGACCCCTAGGAAGGAAAACTATGTATAAGGTTTCATCATATGGATTGTGTGTTGCATTATTAGAGTCCTTTATCTATTATATATAAAAAATGAGAGTTTAATGAGAATATCATGATAATAATTAGGGTATTTAAATCTCCATTCATCTTTCTATCCCCCCACATACTCCTTGCTTAGCCAAGATTGAGTGCAATTCTTGATTGTGTTTCTTGCTTTGGAAGGGCACTTGTAGGTAGTCTAGTATAGTTTAAGATTTAAACATCAATCCTAAGACATTATTTAATAATTATAATTTAAACCTTAATTAATATAGGTCATTATCTTCACATTAAATTCATATCACCCTTAAGAAGCATTGTTTCTCACTTCACTGCTATGTCATAGTCAACTATAGTTGACTATATAGGGAGTCCTATAGGTGAAACTGTATGGTTTAGGCCTTGTGTGCATGTTTGGTGTCCTCATTAAAGTTACATAAACCATAAAATATTTAAAAAATTTCATCTTATTCCTTTATTTATGTCAATCATCAAGTTTTTCTAGTCCAATCTTCATGATAACCCTACAATCAGCCTGCAGGTATCTATTTTGTGATGAAAGGGAAACCTGTAGGTGGTATTGTGGAGTCATATCATGTATCTTAACTTAAATGGATAAAAAATTAAAATAATTAGGATCATTTTTAAAATTTAATACCATATATAATAAGGACATTTTTATACCCTATCACCTTAGAATACAAGGTCACTTAGAAATTCATAGCTTATAGATGACAATGAAAAAAGTTAGTGAACAATTGGGCAACTTTGAGGCCCCCAATTTCTGCCTTCCACTAGTTAAATGAATCACTCCTTTTTAAATTACTTTATCCCATGTATAGGCTAAAATTCATGCATATTTATTTACATCAAAGATATTAATAACCTTGCCATATGATATCAACAAAAAGACAAGGTGCTCTATTTTGTGTTTTTAGAGAAAAGGTCTCTGAACACAATCACTTCACCTTTGAAGGTAAAATCACATCTTTCCAACCAACCTAAAATTACATATAGGTCTTACATAATATATTAAACACACTAAGACCACAATAAGGGTTTCACCACTTATCTCAACATTTCTATATGACACCTCAACTCTCTATGGTACAACTTATAGGCACACTTTTACATGTGTGCAAGTAGTGAGTAGATATATATATTATTTTAATTCACTATAGACCCTCACAAATTATTTAAATTAAATATTACCATTTTAAAGGATTCGATACAAGTATCAAGGCTTCCTTTATAACATGACATCATCTTGAGAGACTCTTATTCATGCTCATCAATGGTGTAAGCTATGTGTATATTAGAACTTGTATTATTATGCTCTATATGATGATACCTAAGGATGACTGAATTAGAAAAATTAAAGGATATAACCTATCCATAAATCATCATGTACATTTAAAATGAGTTTCTAGCTTTTTTTGTGATCCATTTGCTTTTCTTAACCAATTCAACTTTTGAGAACTATAATAATTTCTTAATAAATAAGCATATATCTATGCATTTTATCTCTCATATAACTAGCCACCACCACTTGGAGGTACTCAGGATAGTTAACTACATGATCCAATAGATTATCTATTCATTTGAATCCATCCTGAGCTATTTTGAATAAAATCTTTCATATCGGGTCCTTATTAGGGTTTTTGGGAGATTTAACATAGGCTTTGGTGTCAACAATTATTCATAAAGGACTCCTAATTTAATTCAAAACTAATTCCTAAAAATATTAACTATGACCCTTCCCCATCTATCCTTAATATCTCATACTCCCATGTAGAGTTTACATGTGCCAACGAATGTCTAAAAGTGCTTCTCAAGTTTGAGAACTCATTTTGTGAGCTTAAGAAGGCCTTAAATATTGATTCATGCACTTTTCCTTTAAATCTTGACCTCAAAATGTGTTATCATACCTAAAACAAATTATATTATCTCTTTCCATTCTCACATGTTCATACTTTCCTTGAAATATGATCTTCTTACCTCATTAGTCTAGGTAGGGTCTAAGAGTGATCTCGGTGCAAACTTAGACTGAAGGTTCTACCACTATGGATAACCTTAAAACTCATATGAATGATTTTATACCTTATTCACATGCTCAAAAAATGACATAAAAACATCACATGCCTATGTTCATTCATTTTACCATGCACATACCTCTTCATGTCATGACTAGGCTTCTTATGCACTTGAAATTAATAACATGTACCTTTCATGTAGACGTAAGACATTAGTTTCCTTAAAATTCTCTCTTTCTCATTCTCTCATGACAACATTATTCCATGCACCTTATCACATTACACCTTCAAAATCTTAGTATTTCCACATAATAGGTCTTAATAAATATTATGAACATTATTCAATCACATTTTGAACCCATTTTGGTCTACCATAACTCCATTAGGCCATACTCCTCTTTTAGGTCACATGGAGACCTAATTGCATTAGGTTTGTCCTCTTAACACCAAAGATTGATCTTTTTAGACCTAGATGGATCTCTTTAATAATAAAAAATGATTTAAACACTTATCTAATTAATTTTTTTGACCTATTCCATGCTTGATTAAACTTGCATCCTTTGTTCATACCATGAAAAGCTCTTTTAGGACAAACTACCCTATTAGGCCTATTTACCTCAAAATTTTATCTTACAATAAAGAATATTAAACACCATTAATATAATAAATTATGATAAATGAAACATGTAAATAGATTATCCATGACCTCAGATTCATCACCAAATCCTTGGAACAACTTCACTAAGGAGATAAAGGCTCGAGAACATCTTTGCAACTCACTTAATTAGAACTACCAATTCACCTCAAAAACTAGTCATGATGAATTAGACATCCAATGCATGTGTAGACACTTTTCATGACACTTGGTGCATAAAAATATTCCTATGATATCTCTATAACATCTTCAAATAGAAAATTCATATGGTTTAATGGTATAAATTGTTCTTGTAGACCAATTTCATGACCTTATATCTCACAGTCTTATTTGAACTAGACATGCCATTTTTTGAGTAAGTTTTTGACCAAATACACTGACCTCCAAATATTATCCAAATAATTATCATGAAATAAAAGTCATAAATTAATTCTTCATGCAATTTATTACATCAATATATTATTCATAGACCCTCAAATCTATCTCTTCATCTCTATCTGGGTTTTACACTAGTCACACCATTAGGTTTATCTACATCTAGCTTACTTAGATGACAAAATTAGAACAATTTAAGGATATAAACTATCCATAAATCATCATGGACATGTAAAATTAGTCTCTATATTATTATACCATCCATTTTATTTTCTTGACCAATTCAAATTTTGAGAGCTATAGTATTTCTTGATAAATAAGCTTGTATATGTGCATTTTCTCTCTCATCTGACTAACCACCACCACCTAGATGTACCTAGGAGATTTTAATACATGATCCAATATCTTATATATTAATTTTAATCCATCATAAGATGTTTTTAATAAAATCTTTCATATCAAATCCTTATTGGGGTTTTAGGGAGGTTTAACATAGGTTTTGGTGTTAATGATTATTCATAAAGGAGTGCCCTTGAATCCAAAACTAATTCCTGAATAACTTAACTAGGACACTTCCCCATCTCTCCTTAATAGGTCAAACTCCCATGTAGAGGTTGCATGTTTCAATGAATGTCTGAAAGTGCTTCTCAGGTTTGAGACCTCATTCTATGAGCTCAAGAAGGCCTAAAATAGTGATTCATGAAATTTTCCTTAAAATATTGACATAATTTTTTTTATCATACCTAAAAAAATTTATCTCTTTCCATGTTCACATGTGCATACTTTCCTTGAAATCTGATCTTCATACCTCATTAGGCTAGGTAGGGTCTAACAGTGATCTTGGTGTAGACATAGAATGAAGGTTCTACCACTATAGGCTCAACTAGAAACTCTCATGAATTCTTATATACATTATTCACATTCTAAAACAATTACATAACACCTTCACATGCCTATGTTCATTCATTTTACTTGAATATACATCTTCATGTCATGACTAGGCTTCTTATGTACTTGACATTAATGACCTTTACCTTCTATGTAGACATAAGACATTAGTTGCATTCAAATTATATCTTTTTCTTATGAAAACACTCTCTCATTAAAACATTCTTACATACACCTTTTTATATCACACACTGCCAATTGGCCTTAATCACCTTTGACATCAACTACAATACTCAACAAATATATATATATATATATATATATATATATATATATATATATATATAGAATATTATGGACTCAAAAACTAATGGAATAGTCAAATAGATATAGGTATATTCACTTGCATAGTATACAAAGAGGAAATTGTACAAGTATTAGGAAATATATATGTAAATTTGGAGCTAAATGGTAGAAGATGTTTCTGATGAAATAGAAAATGAATTCTATGTTTATCAAATTGTTAATTCAAAAGGAAATAGATATTCATTGAGAAAACAAGTAGATATACTATAGAATTAGATTAGTTGAGCATGAATTAGGACTATCAATTTAGATATTACTTAATTGTGTAAATTTAAGAATGGAGAAGAATTCTAAAAAGCCTTTCCTATTATGAATCTACATACACATATGTATATATTCCCTATGTATTTTGAAATAGAAGACAATACATACCAAGTCATATTTAGATGGCATATACTTAATATATAGGTAATGTAAATATATAATTATACACATTTAGTTTATTAAATACATAAATAAACCATGGAGTTATAGATAATGATGCAAGACTTAAATACTTTAAGGCATACACATATCCATATGTTATACTTTTAGTCTACAAACTGGCAAAAAAACCATAGTTGTGTATTTACTAAATATTAGAGCACAAAGTATTTATGTTTTACATAAAATGTATATCCATTTTCCCATTACATAGAATTTCAGTTAAATTTTATATACATATGTATGTTAGTATGAAAGAAAAGATATAAACATAGGTTTTTTTATAAATCTATAAATTCTTTCAAATAGGGAACAAATTTGTCAAGTGTATATTCATACATGGAAAATGGATCATATTGAAAGAGAATTGATAAAATAACTTATGTTTTATACTATGTATTCTTTTGAACATATATAGAATAAGGATTCTATTGAAGAGAAGAACAGGGTAACATTGGGATGATATTCATTAAAAATTAAATAATATCCCTTATGTTTATATTTGTAAACCAAATTGGGAGGTAGGAAATATAGAGGCCCTAATTGGATTTTAGTTTCTTATTCTTGAAAGATATGAAATAAATAGTTTTGAAAATGTACGAGTAAAAATACCATGATATGATAATATTTATATTAAAATATATGTTATACATATATGTGAACTTAGGTCACATATTCATATATAGTGGGTATGAATATGAAGTGTGCCTATATTTATAATATGTGACTAGGCATATAATTCATGAAATGCCAAAGGATAGGGAACTATAACTTTAAACATGTAGCCTAAAGTTTTTGAATAAATGAATAATTAAGTGTTTTTTAAGAGTTTGAGTAAATCATTAAGTAAATTATGAATGGTATTTATATGAAGTAGTATGACCTATATTATGAAAATAATAAATTCATACATATATTTTCTTAAAAATAAAAATAGATTATTTAAAATGACTTGTATTCTATCATTTGGTAAATAAGCTTATTTGTCATGAAAATTGTCTAAGTGATGAATAATATTAAATGAGGTTAATTCATAACTTTGATGGAATAAATATATGTATAATAATTATTTAAATTATTATCATATTTTTTAATTTTTATAATAAATAATTACATGAACTTGTTGGTTAAAATAAATATTAATCAAATCTAACATTGGTGATACTAGCAAAATAGTGAGATGGATTTCACCAACTTAGTTAGCTTCATCAATATAGGATGAAGATAATCCAATCAAGTTGTGTGTATGAAATTAATTGATCCTATAGATCAATATCTATTTGAAAACTTTGGTCAAAGTAATGTTAGATAGACATTTTCATTTGATATGTTTGATTTGTGTATTTATGTGATATCATGTTAGAATGTATTTTCTTTATGGTACACATCATGTAGTAGAAATATTATAGTACATGGGTACTATAATGTCTCTCTAGATTCTTGTACCATCACTATATACCCATCCATAAAGGGAGGGACATTCCCTGATGGGGAATTATGTAGGGGATTGATGGTTCATGGTCGGTGTGGAAAAGTGTTCAGTTGATGCTCTCCTTCCTCACTGTAGTACTTACTTGGAGACTACACTTGAGATTATTAGAGATACATGAGTTAGTGTGACTCTAAATTCATGGAGCATTGTATCTATTTATTTTATCAAGGAAAAATTCCTATTGGAAATGTAATTATTTTATTTGTGATACTTCAATAATAGTAGCTATATAATTGTACCAGTCATGGCTAGATTTTAATGTGATTACTTTCCTTGTAGCTATGTTACATTACATAAAATTATAGTGATTGATAACTATTATTATTATAAGTTTACATATATCTAATATGCTTTGTTATTATCCTAAAAATCACTAATTATATTCTCATGGTGTAATCTAATGAAATAATAAATGTTGAGCAATTAATTTAAAAAAAATACTACATTATTTTAGTTAATCCTTGAAGGGTTGTTATATGTGGTATCAAAGCCAAGGCTTTAGCTCTATGACTTAATGATCCTGCTAACATTTTCATAATATTTTATTTATATAAATATGAATGGTGTGAGTAATAACATTAGGTGAGGGTCCTTCAAATGTCAATGATAATAACCCTCCAATTGATCCTAACTAATTTTCCATTAAATAAGTAACAAAATTGGATCAGAATATCATAGACATGAAAGATAGTAGTGATTGGATCATAGCCCTAAGTTAAGAAGTTCATAGCCATGGAGAGGAAGAAGATCAGGAAGAACCTGATGAGCATCCCACTGAGTATGAAAATTTGTAGGATTCAAAATCTCATATAGTTATAGGGTTGTCTAGGGACATGAAAAAGGTGATTCCACCTAAGTTAAATGGAACTATCCTAGGTGATAGAGTTGAAGCATGGTTAATAAATATGGATAAGTATTTTTATATTTGAAACTAATCCAAGGTCACCAAAAAGTGTTTTGGTGAGGTACTATGTGGTGGGCTAATAAGAAGTTTTAAATGAACCTTAACTTGACCACCACTACTTGGGAGCATTTTGTGTCACTATTTAGGTCACAAATGTTTCCATGACTTTATTTTGATTATAAGCTCACATATTTATTGAATATAAAGTAGGAAGATTTATTGATGAATGAGTACTATGAGAAGTTCACCAAACTTCTAAAGTACATACCTCAGTACCAAATAGATGAGAGGTTTATGATCAAGAAGTTTATCATGGGATTAAAACCCTATATCAATGGAGAGGTAGATGTTCATGGACCTTCTACCATAGACCTGGTCCTTGAGAAGGTAGTCAAGTAAGAGTAGAAGTTGAATTCTCTTTCATAGGCTAGGGACAAGTTCAAAAAAAAAATTGGAAGTTATAAGAAAACTTTCAAGAAGAATAAATTGAAATAGAAGAGTGGATACTCAAATAATTGGTTCAATAATTAGAATGCCAAATTCAATAGTAGATCAGGCAATAAGAAACTAGGCAATGGTTTCAAAGGCAATTTTAAGGGAAACCCATAGACTGATAGGAAAGGACCACCTAGAGGATATTTATTAATGGAAGAAACCATTATTATTGCAAATTCACTTATTAAAAGTAACAAAACTAAGGTTGTATTCCTTAGTATGGAAATTTTCAATAGCATATTCAGTTAGTAATTGATAATCAACAAGATAAATTTCAATCATCACCTATAGAGCTATTAGGTATTTTTTTTGAACATCTAATTTCCATTTTGATAGATGTAGGTGATGATGAATGTGTTATAGCTCATATAATTCTTATTAAATTTACTAAAAGAGCTAGAGTTAT
This sequence comes from Torreya grandis, assembly GCA_037957365.1. NCBI lineage: Eukaryota > Viridiplantae > Streptophyta > Pinopsida > Cupressales > Taxaceae > Torreya > Torreya grandis. The sequence continues at coordinate 3,077,761 of JARHVA010001702.1, forward strand.
GGTAAATGTGTATTTAATAAAATATGGGAATGACTCAAATGTCATGGTTGACAAGTATTTCGTTGAAATAGATATTAAGTTTCCCAAATTCACAGTAGTAGTGTATCTATATGTAACACCACTAAGGTCATATTATGTGATCTTAGGAGTCAAATATATTTCAAAACACAAGGCCAAGGTTGACTACTACTTGAACAATTTTGAGTGTCTGGATGATTTTGGAAATCAAACATAAATTTAGGGGCAGAAAAGAGAGTTGAGGTTCAGGTAGATTTTTGTATTGTAACTTAAGAGGGTTTGAGGAAAAGGGTACTAAGCATTTATCATCAAGATAAATGAAATGGAGGAACCTAAGGAACCATATCTTGAAGATTACCCATTTCTTAGATGTTTTTATGATATGTTTCTAGAAGAATTACCAATATTGCATCCTAAACATGAGTTTGATTTCTCTATTTATATCATACCTAGATTAGAATCATAGTCTAAGGCACCATAAAAGATGAAAAACACTACGTTATTTGAATTGAAGGCTCAACTCCAATACTTTTTTTGAAAGGGGTTGATTAGGTCTAGTTTTCATTATGGGGTACACTAGTTGTCTTTACCAAAAATAAGGATGGTACTCTTCAACTTTGCATTGATTATAGGATATTAAACAAAGAAACTATCAAAAATAGGTATCAAATACCTTGTATAAATGATCTGTTCAATCAAATATTAGGAGGAATAGTATTTTATAAGATTGATCTTAGAGTAGGATACCTTCAATTGAGGATTCAAAATGAGGATATTTTGAAGATAGCTTTTAGAACTCATTATGGGCATTATGAGTTCATAATGTTACCCTTTAGGTTGACTAACACATTGACAAAATTAATGAATCTCATGAATAATGTGTCAAATATTATCTAGATCACTTTGTTTTGGTATTTCTGGATGACATTCTTATATATTCTAATAATGAATAGGATAACCTTCAACATACAAAACTAGTTTTGTAACGGTTAAAAAAGCACAAGATATATGGCAAGTTGTCTAAGTGTGAATTTTTATAGGAGAGAATGCAATATGTAGGACATATTTTTTTTGAAGATGGTATTTTTATAGTTACAACTAAGATACGACCCATTATATAATGGATAACACCAAGGAATGTGTACAAGGTAAAAAGTTTCATGGGATTAGTAGTCCATTACAGGAAGTTTATTCCAAAATTTTCCAAGATAACTAGTCAAATTAGCCCCTTACAATTGAAGGACTAAAAATTTATAGAGTTAAAAAGGTGTGAAGTATATTTTAACGAATTAGAAAGAAGATTTAATTCATCACTAGTGGTAAGAGTTTGTAACCCTAATGGTCAATGTTTAGTGATCACAGATGCATCAAGAGAGGGACTATGAAGAGTCCTTATGCAGGATAGTATAGTAGTGGCTTATGAATCAAGGAAGTTAAAACCTTATGAGTTTAACTATGCCCCACATGATCTAGAGCTTGCAAAAATTATTCATGCCTTACAAGTTTGAAAAAATTACTTATTTGAAAATCCATTTGACCTAAAGATAGATAAATTGGGACTCAAATATATTTTTACCCAACCAAATTTGAATGCTCACCAGAGATGCTATCTTGAGTTATTGTCTAATTATGATTTTGATACCAACTATATCAAAGGCAAGTAAAATAGATTAGACAGTACCCTAAGTTATAAAAGGTATATAATATTCATGGCTACTATCAAGAGTACTTATAAGGATCAAGTGCTCAAATTATCACCAGCAGATGAATTCTATGATCAAGTTAAAAAAGCGTTATCATAGAATACTTAGAATCATGTATAAAGGATTCAATTTTGAGAGTGATGATCTTTTGTATTTTAATGGAAATACGTATGTGCCAAATTTAGAGAATATGTGAAGCACAATGCTAATGGAATTGAACAATACCCCATATCTAGGACATTTAATAGTAACCAAGCTCATGGAAGATCTTAGACCTCTGTATTTCTATAATAAAATCAAGAAAGATATGGTAGACTATGTGTCACATTATTTGGAATGTCAGTGAGTTAAAGCTAAGCATGTGCACCCAGCTAGATTTTTATATCCACATGATATATAATAACGGAATTGGTAGATGATCAGTATGGACTTTGTCTAAGGTTTATCAATGCCATAGAATATACATGATATGATCTTGGTAGTTGTTGGCAATCTAACCAAGGTTGCTCATTCTATACCAAGAAATTTGATAGATGATGCACCTACCCTTAAAAATAGGTTAGTAAAATAAGTGTATAGGTTGCATGGATTTACAGAGAATATTGTTTTGGATCATGATCTAAAGATGAATTTTAGGTTTTGGGTAACTCTTAATTCAACTTTTGGTATGCAACTAAATTTTAGCATTGCATACCACCCAAAGACTGATGGTTAGACTGAGTAAGTTAATTAGGTGTTAGAGGACCTTCTTCACATGTATTACATGGATCATTAATAAAATTGGGAGTATTATCCTCCATTGGTTTAGTTTGCATACAAAAACTCATACCAATTATCTTTGAATATGGCACCATTTGAGGCACTATACAGAAGAAGTTGTAGGACACCAATCAGTTGGGACAAGTTAGAGGACATGGTGGTCTTTGGGCCTGAGACGATTTTAGAAATAGAAGAATAAGTCATAGTAATTAGGTATATATTGGCTAAGACCAATGATATATAAAATATTTATGCAGATCTAAATAAGATAGATAGGTGGTTATTTATAGGTGATAAAGTGTTCTTATAGGTTAAACCATAAAAGAGCTTGATTAAATTTGAGAAGTTAGAAAACCTATCATTGAGATATGTGGGACCCTTCAAGGTATTATAAGTGTTCAATCTTATAGTTTATATACTTGCATTGCCACTAGCCCTAGCTCTACTATATAATTTTTTCCTTGTATCTTATCTTAAAAAGTATATAGTTGATTCTTTGCATGTTCTATATTGGAATGCTTTGTAGGTTATGGATCCTGAGGTGGTCAAGGTAAAACCAATTAGAGTAATTAACATTCACAAAATTTGTTTACATATTAGAGAAGTGTCATAGTACAAGATCCTTTGGGACAAATACTCTGAGGATAGTTCTACTTGGGAGGACTATGATGAGTTCTACAGGCTATTTCCACATTTTTTTCTTGATTTGATACTAGATACTATGTTTTTATTTTGTTAAACTCTGTTTGTTATTCAAAACTATTTTTTGAATGTCATCAGGATGATGACCAATTTTAGGGAGGAGGATGTTACATCTTGGTTCTTTCATTAAACTAATTTACCTTTTTATCTATGGATTAATGTTATAGTTAATTTGATATTTAAATTTTTAATTATTATGGGATAGGTGTATGTTACTTAGATTTATTGAATTCATTATTTGAGATGGATAATTATGAATTTTATACATAATGATTATATTACCTATTATCATAGAATTTTTTATGATTAATATTATTATGTACTTGACTAACTACCTTCTTTTCATGAGTTGGATGTAAGAGAGTTCATCCCTCAAAAACATGATGGAGGGAGAACATCATTGGAGAGGGTGAAGTAGATGGAAATGGTGAAAAATGATAAAGGAATTTGCTAAGACCTATGTACACACCACATTAGGTTTTATATATATATCATGAATTATGTGTTTGATTTGATAGAGTTAGTACAGTTTGAAAGTGATTTGTAGTAGATATTAGAACTTATTTTAAACTATAGTAAGTAGTTATGAAGTAAATATTGTATGAAATTAAATTTTGTATGTATTCTCCATGCTTAGATTCTACAATAAGATTACATTATGTTACTTTTATTATGTTTGTATATGTTTTTGAAATGTAAATCTAATAGAATATATTTACTTACTATTTTATATAGACTAGTAAAAATGTCTTTACAAATGTTATTGAATGTTGAGTTAACTACTATTGATATTCGAGAATATTAATAGAAGTTAAACTATTAAATAAAAATAAATAAAGAAATATATATATATATATATATATATATATATATATATATATATATATATATATATGCACTATTAATTAAATAAAATAGTTATTTTGTTATGATTGGAATTATTAATTGATTTGGTTTATCTTTTTAAAGATAAAATTACCTTTATTTCATTTTAAATTAAGGAAATTTAATATCCTATAAAAATATTAACTAAAAAGCTGCGTCTAATCGAGCCACTATGCACAAACTACATGGAAAATTAAAGGTATTATTATCATTTTATAATTACTTAAGTGGACTTATTTAGTGATTAACTCAACCTTGAAAATAAATATCATCACGCATGATTTTTTAAAATAAATAAATATGAAGTTAAGTTATGGTGATTGATATTTGATTTAAATGGTTAACATGCATATTTTTTCATGGAATCTAATTATAAAAAAAAGATTATAATAAGAGAAGGGGAGAGGAGGTGATGGTATGGAGGAGAGAGAGAGAGAGAGAGAGAGAGAGAGAGAGAGAGAGAGAGAGAGAGAGAGAGAGAGAGAGAGAGAGAGAGAGAGAGAGAGAGAGAGAGAGAGAGAGGAAACAAATAAATTATAGTTTAAATTTATGGAAGTGATTGAAAGGTTGGTTATGTCATTATTATGCTTCAATTATTAAATTTTGGGAATGATCTGATCCTATAGGTTTAAGAAATAGATTTGATTTTGTATTGAGATTTCAGGCTCACCTCATATTATAAAAACATACAATTTACAAACTTGTTACATTATGTGTGTGTGTGTGTGTGTGTGTGTGTGTGTGTGTGTGTGTGTGTGTGTGTGTGTGTGTGTGTGTGTGTGTGTGTGTGTGTGTGTGTGTGTGTGTGTGTGTGTGTGTGTGTGTGTGTGTGTGTACTTAGATTCTAATGGACTGATCAAATAAATATAGGTATATTTGCCTACATAGTATATGGAGAGGAAATTATACAAGTCTTAGAAAATATATATGTACATTTGGGGAAAATGATAGAAGATGTTTCTGATAAAATAGAAAAGGAATTTTATGTTTATCAAATTGTTAATTCAAAAGGAAATAGATAGCCATTGAGAAAACAAGTAGATTAATACAGAATTAGATCAACTGAGCATGTAATAGGATTGTCGATTTAGATATTAATTAACTGTGTAAATTTAAAAATGGAGTATAATTATAAAAACCCTTTCCTATTATGAATTTTCATAACATATGTATATACACCCTATGTATTTTTAAATAGAAGACATAATATATATACCAAGTCATATTTGGATGGTGTATACTCAATATATAGGTAGTATAAATATATAATTATACACATATTTATTTTATTAAATATATAAAGACACCATGGAGTTATAGATAAGGGTGAAATACTTAAATACTTTAAGGCATATACATAGCCATATGCTATACTTTTAGTCTATGGATTGGCAAAAAAATTATAGCTATGTATTTACTAAATATTAAAGCACAAATTATTTATGTTTTAAATAAAATGTATATCTATTTTCCCATTTCATATAATTTTGGTTAAATTTTATATACATATGTATGTTTGTATGAAATAAAATATATAAATATAGTTATATTTTATAAATCTATAAATTCTTTGAAATATGAAACAACTATGTCAAGTGTATATTCATACATGGAAAATGGATCATATTGAAAGATAATTGATAATTGAACTTATGTTTTATACATTGTATTCTTTTAAAGATATATATAATAAGGATTCTATCAAGGAGAATAACATGGTAACATTGGGATGATATTCATTAAAAATTAAATAATATACCTTATGTTTATATTTGTAAACCATATTGGGACATAGGAAATATGAAGGCCCTAATTAGATTTTAGTTTCTTATTCTTGAAAGTTATGAAATAAATAGTTTTGAAAATATACAAGAAAAAATACCATGATATGATAACATGTATATTAAAATATATGTTATACCTATATGTGAACTTAGGGCGCATACTCCTATATAGCAAGTATGAATAGGAAGTGTTCCTATATTCATAGTATGTGACTAGGCATCTAAGTCATGAAATCTCGAAGGACATGGAACTAAAGATTTAAACATGTATTCTAGAGTATCTAAATAAATGAATAATTAAGTGTATGTTAAGATTTTAAGTAAATCATTAAGTAAATTATGAATGTTGGTTATATTTAGTGTTATGACCTATATATTATGAAAATGATAAATTCATACATAACTTTTCTTAAAGATAAAAACATAATCTATAAAATGACTTGTATTATACCATTTGGTAAATAAGCTTGCTTGTTATCAAAATTATCTAAGTGATGAATAATAATAAATGAGGTTAATTCATAAATTTGATGGACTAAATATATGTATGGTAATTATTTCCATTATTATCATATATTTTACTTGCTAGAAGAAATAATTGCATGAAGCTATTGGTTAAAATAAATATTTACAAAATCTAGCATTGATGGTACTAGATAAGCAGTGAGATAGACTTCACTAGCTTAATTAACTTCATCAATGTTGGAAGAAGATAATCTGATCAAGTGGTGTTTATGAAATTGACTAATCCTAGAGATCAATAGCTATTTTAAAACTTTGGCCAAAATAATGTTAGATAGACATTATCATTTCATATGTTTGATTTGCGTGTTTGTGTAATATCATGCTAGAATGTATTTTCTTTATAGTACACATCATGTAGTGGAAATTTTATAACACACGGGTACTAGAATGTCTCTTTGGACTCTTGTATCATCACTATCCACCCATCCATAAAATGAGGGTCATTCCCTGATGGGGAATTGTGTGGGGGATTGATGGTCTATGGTTGGTGTGGAAAAGCACTTGGATGATTCTCTCCCTCCCCACTGTAGTACTTGGAAATTACATTTGAGATTATTAGAGATACATGAGTTAGTGTGATTCGAGATCTATGGAACATAGTATCTATTTATTGTATCAAGGAAAAATTCCTATTCAAAATATAATTATTTTATTTGTGATACTTCAACAGTAGTAGCTATATATTTTTACCATTCATGGCTAGATTTTAATGTGATTACTTTATGTGTATTTATGTTACATCACATAAAATGATAGTGATTGGTAACTATTATTTTTATAAGTTTACATATGTCTAATATGTTTTTTTAGTATGATAAAAATCACTAATTATATTCTCATGGTGTAATATAATGAAATAATAGATGTTTATTAATTAATTAAAAAAATACTACATTATTTTAGTTAATCCTTGAGGGTGATGAGCTCATTGAACCTATATACATTATCCATATCAAGAATTGTCATGCTTGGATTGCTTCAACACATTATCTATAAGTATCCATACTTGGGGGAAACCCATGTGTCTTTCCTTTACCCAATCTAGTTTATCCTATCCTTTCCTATTCATCCTTTGACCTTCCTAATCTTGGTTCCAATTCACTGTTACAATATGAACATTTTGGGGAAACATTCAACAAAAAAATCTAGAAATAGGTAGTTTAGATTTGGTCACTATCTACAAATATTTATAGGAAACATGACATAGTACTCTAAGATAGTCTCCTTATGTAGCATTCATGAACCTACCTTATTTCTCATTTGACTAACTTCTATCCTTTTTCATACCCTAAAACCTATTCCCAGATCCCAATTCACCCTTATCACTTTCCTCATAAGATTTTATGATCACCCCAAATTGTGAAAGATTAATTTTTCACCCTTTTTATTTGATAATATATTTATTTTTGATTCATATTTCAAACCCTTTATTTTGAACTATATTAGCCTAAAGTTTATAGATTATGTAGGCATTACTCAATTTTTTAGGGTAGCTAAACCATTAACAACTAATTATCACCCCCATTCTTCATATTTTATTCTAACTAATTATCCATTGCTAACAATGCCCTCTTGTTTAGGACATCCTACATCAATGAAGATTTTAATTTTTCTTTTCCTCCTTATATTTCAACATCGTCTAATCCTTCTTATTTTTTTCCTCATTTTTGGGAGAACTACATTGGCCTAAGGTTTTTGGGGAACATGTAGGTAGTGTTTAGTTTCTGAGGTCAAATCGACCACCCTTTAATTTGTCTTACTTTTCCACCTAATTCCTCTTTCTCCATTTCTCTACCTATTTCTTCACTACCTCATCCCCTTTAGCTTGTCAATCTCTTTTAACCACTTTACTAGCTTATCAATATATTGTAACAAGAGGATTGACAACCTTCCTCAGCTACCTCTCTTATGTCCTATAAATCCCCCATCTAATATAATTTATTGGGAACTTACCCATAACTATCCTCTTGTCCTATTTTCCTTTGGACACATCCCTATCCACCCATATTATTTTTCATCTTTTATTACCCTTGCCCTTGGTAGTTTGACATAACCTACTCATCACTATCTTTTCTCACCCATTTCAATCATTCTGTTCCCATGTAAAATGGTGGAAATTTTATTCATTCCCATTTCAATTGTTGCATCTTTTTATTTTTCACTATCACCATCTCAATTTAGTCTATTTTATTGACTCTATGCCATTTTTGTTCCAATTCTCAATTCATTTTTTCATTTTTCCCATATTTTTCATCTTGTATTCTTTCTATTTATTATATCCCCCATATGTGAAAATATTTTTATTCTTATTTCATGTTTCCCCTTGTCTTATGCATCCCTCTTTTCTTCTTCTTTGTGAAAGCCTTTTTGCTTTGCAATATTCATTTTTCCTTTCGAGTTTATTTGTTTTCCTCCCACCTTTTCCATCTTATTTTTCCTCCATGACTATCTTTAAACTAGGTCCTTATCCTTTGAGAATCCTTCCATAATTATTTTTTTCTTATTATCTATGAAATCCTTTGTAAGTTACTATCCCCTTTTCATCTTTCCATCTTTGTACATACTCATGTTTTTCATTTGTGTTAGCATTCATGATTCGTATCCTTGTCAACCCTTATACTTAGTCCTCCCTTTTTATTCTTATCATCCCTTATCTTAATATATTATCTTCATATTCATCCCCTTCATTTTATTTATCTATTAATTTATTTCTTCACTCTCTTTTCATTCATTTTCCATTCTCTCTCCACTATTTCTTCACCACCTCATTCAGTTTTAGCTTGTCAACCTATTATAATCACCCATTCATCTTATCAATCTATTATAACAAGATGATTAACACCCATATCATATTTTCACATTATTATGCACCCATATTCCACTTCCTCACATTTTTCTTAACCCCTTTCACATCTTCCATCCCATTCTCATCTCTAAATACACCATCTGATCTAATTTTTTGTCCATATTATTTCCTATTATCATTTATCATGTCAATGCTTAGTTGGTCATGATACCACCTAATTATTCACTCTTATGTCATCCTTTTTATCTCTTCTTCTACTCCTTTTCCCTCTCATTTACCTTTCTTCCATGTGTTTCCTTATTCTTAATTTCATCACCAAACCATTTTCTCCCCAATATAATTTAGACCTATTTTCACTGCTTTCATTTCCTACCACATATCTCATCATCCCTTTCCCATGTATGACTACTAACAATATAACACATTCAATTTTAATTCTCTAATATACTATTTTTTAGCACATTCACTTCATCCTCATCTTCTACATTTTGTTTTTAATCTTATTGATCTGTTTCATTTCATTTTTCTCATCTTCCCTAATATCACTTGGTTTACTTTCCAAGTTGCATATTGGTCCTTATTCCCAAAAATAAGTCCTTTAAAGGTATTTATCCTTTAAAAATACTCCCATAATTATCCTTTAATTCTTAATTTTACAAGTCCTTATACTTCATCATTCTCTTTTATTTTAAATTGCTCATGATTCATAGCCTTTTTTTATTCTTCCCTATATAAGGAATCTTACACCATTATCCCTACTCATCATCATATTAATTCTGACCTCACTATCTTATCCATCTTCCTTCATCAATATCTCCATTAGAATTAGCATCAACATCAACATCAACTACTGCTATGCCTACCATTTTCCCAATGGAAATCAAGCTCCTCACCCACAAGGGTGCAACCACTAGTTTGTACTACTCCTACATGAATCTCTATGCATGTTTAGCCACACCTTCCACTCTCTTGCTTTATTGAAAAAATATTTGGTTCTCATATTGAATTCCCATTTATTACTTCAATGTCTCTACATGTTTTGCATGGATACTCCTTCTATGCCTTGTCCCTCTCTAGTTACTCCCTTCACATCCAGGCCAAATTTTACCCCTTTTTCCCACTGTAGGATTGGTCATACAAACTCATCCCAAGGTTTAATGATTATATATACCAAAACACATCATCCTCATCATCCATCATATCCAAATTTTCATCTCTATCAACATTATCACTCTTCATTATTAAAATCACATAAATCCCTAGCCCATGTTTGTCATGACATCAATCCTTATCACATATATAAAACTTCCAATGGTAGCTATTTGAGTTACTATCATCTTTGGGTTAGCATTATTTCATCCTTGACTAATGGAATACTCATTATTTGTGCTATTTTCATCTATATCTTAATATTCTCCTTTCATTTATTACATTTTTTCATCATATCTCCTTCATACGTATTCACCTTCATTTATTCATACCATTTCCTATCATAATACCCTCTCATTTATGGGATACCTACCTTAGCCTAAGGTCTGTTTGGACTATGTAGGCATTGCTTAGAGAAATGGGGTCTTCAAGTTTAGTTTGGTCTCATTTATTCTTCCCCATCATTTTTTTCATTTTCACCATGTGATCACTCCTCTTCCTTATTTCCCTTCATCCATGCTTTCATAATTTTATGAGCTAAATTTTTATCCCTTAACCACTTTGTGAATTACCTCTATCTAAAATTTAACCAATTTTAAAAGCTACTTCTTTCTCCACTCTCCCTACCATGTTGTTCTTGTTATTATACAAAAGAACTATCCACACTCTCACCATTTTGAGAAATCAATTATTATCCCTTAGTTGTTATGTAGGATATTTATTTCTCCACTTTAACCACTTTTTTGAGCTACTTGTCCCTCTTTCATGCTTTTGTCATGTTTGAAATCACTTTTATTCCCTAGTTACTTTCCCAACTACTATTTTCTAAACTCTCACCATTGTTATGAGATACTTGTTCCATTTTTATGATTTCACTATTTTTCAAGCCAATCCCTCATAAATTACTACTTGTACAATATTCTTACATATATATTATTCCAACATCCCAAAAACATACAAAATATTTCTAAAAATTCCCAAAACACTTGAAAACTTCCAACATCTCAAAACAAACACAAAAATAATATAAAATTTAGAAAATGGCTCAAATCTCCAACATAAATATTAAGCCACAAACCATTTGTAGTCTTTATCATCATGTTCACCAATAGTTTTTCTCTTGGCTCTGTTTTAGGTAGCATTGTTTTAAGTATGATGATAGGTGAACCTCCATTTATGTTCAAACATCTCACAAGTATAAATATCTTTTCTAGTCATAGTCATTTATAATCATCATCATTTATTAATTACACTCCCATTTTTGAGAGAACTACATTGGCATAAGGTCCACACAAACTATGTAGGAAACACTTAGATACATGGGGTATCTCAAGATAGCTTGGTTGTCATTATCATTCTTATCATTTTTATTTCACTATCTTTAGATAGAAGAAATTATGACCATCACATGAGTGAACTCTCATATTTTATTTTCCCTTGTCTTTACTACCACTATTCTCCTTACCTAAGCTCTTACCATTTTATGAGCCTATATTTCTCATGCTCTCACCATTTTATGAGTTCATCTTTGTTATACACTCTCGTCATTTTATGATCTTTTATCTTATATGCACTCATTATTTTATAAGCTTCATTCCTCTTTCCTTTATTAGATAATCTGGATACCAATGATCACTTTTATTCTTAAGAACTATATTAGGCCAAAAGTCCATGGACTATGTAGGTAGTGCTTAACTTTTGAGGACATATTAACCACTTCCTTTTTATTTCCCCCTTACTCATGCATCCAAATCATCCTTAAAATTCTAGCACATAATTTTATATGATTATAATAAACCATAAAAGATAGAGATTAAATATCCATGCATATGTGAAACTCATGAAATATCATAAAACACTTTCTCAATACATTATGAAACATTAAATAACTCATATAAATATGTGTCAACACCAAAACATGATTATAAACATATCACCTTAGGTGCATAATTAAATACAACCAAACTCATTTGGCCTCTCACACCCTCAGTCATTCATCTCATGGGTTTTTAGTTGAACTCACATCATCAAACTCTCTCCTCAAGCACATAGGGCCTACATACCCAGTCTCTCAATAATAATAACACATTATTGAAGGTTTCAGCCCTTGACCCTTATTATATGCTACATGTGCAGCCTCTATTGGTAGATCTTACTCATAATTTCTATGTTCATCAAACCTTGAATTGAATTGAAATTCCACCTCAACCTTGCACCCTCTTCCTCTAGTATTTCCCTTCAATTCATCCCCCCATTCAAGTGATCTTGCACATGAAACACTCATTGCCTCTAGCACCCCCTAACATAGTGTGGCACTTATATTTGACCATCTGGCTATATTTATAGTTCCTCAAACCTCTGGGCATCTTCCCTAGCTCAACATATTATGCAATGAAAACTACACATCCTTCATTGTGATTGAGGTGTCTATTTGGTTGGTTGTTATTATCACAATAGTTATTCTACCAGATACATCACTTGATGTGGAGTCTAAAAAAATATGAAAATTCACCTCATAGATCATAGAAGGAGGTGGTGGATGTCGATAATCACCACATACATTATCATTACTATTATTTTTGATCATTCAATACTTGGTGGATTTGATTCTACATCAAGACATGACTTACCATAGATATCAAATAATTAATCACATGAATATAATTACAAAAACACTTCTATCATAAGGGTTATATAACACTTGTGACCAATCTTATTTAGTCACATGTCATCAACTCCACTAACTGCAAGGATCTAAAAATGACATGGATTCTAGGAAATAGTTACACCACTCAACCAAACATAACACCATTTCTTCTTTTTCATTAGTACTATAGTCCTTTATGATTTTAATTATTATGGGTGGTCACAATCATCCATGTATCACCTATCATTATCAAACAAACCATAGTCATAATCATCACATAACACTCTTCCTATTCTTCTATTTATACTAAAATATTATTGATCCACTTTTTACTACCCACTCCTTAGTCTCAAGATTAATACCTTAATACCACACACACACAAATGGTAAAATAACTACTTGTTTGTTTATTTTATTTTTTTACTATGTTTGTGAGTGTTAAATGTTTATTTACTTTTTATTATTTTTATTTAAATTTATTTTCTTTAATATCTTCCTTATCGATTGCCTTAATTCATTGATTTATGATTTACACTTACATCTTGATCGTTAATATATCGATGTTGAGTTTTGAGTATTTGCATTTGAGATAATTTTGTTTAGTACATTATTCCTTACACTTAGATCTTGATTATTCATATCTTGATCTCAAGATGTAGGTATTTATATCTAAACTTATCTTATTTTATTGCATTATGTTTTATACTTAAGTCTTGATTATTATTATCTTCATCTTAAGTTGTTTACATTTGCATTTAAATTAAGTTTTCAAACTTATGACATCCAAAGTTATCATGATTCATTAATAATTATGGTACATAATGCTATCATGTAAAATTAAATTATGAATAAGAGGTCTAATACATAAATGTCATGAAAATACATCTCCTTGTTCACTAAAACCCCAACATAAATCACTAAACAATCTGACTAAAATATGTGTTATTCTTGATACATAGAGATAAATGAGCACATTCCATTAGTCACCATACTTTATCCAAATTTTATTTAACCCCACTCACATCATTCTTCCACTCAATCTATCATCACTTTTGGCCATCTTTGTGCACTTGGTTTTTTTTAGCTTCTTCAATCATGAAATATCATTATACCATTCACACATATGTTTGCTTTATCCCATTAGTTTTATACATTCCCAAATTCTCATCACAAATCCACTCTTTTTGGGTCATAACCAATCATTTTTACTCTTTTTAGGGAAAAATACATCACTTTTTCCCTATTTGGGGCAACTTATCATCCCTAGCTCACTGCTTTTCTTTTATTTGGGGCAAATCTAAGTTGGTATCTTATTTTGGAATTTATCATTCTACCCTACTTGGGTAAAGTTCATCCTTATTCATTCTTAAAAATCCAAACATCCTAGCATTAGCTCAAGTGGCTTAATTTTGTCCACATGTTATTTTCCTCTTCTTATTTCCTACCAGTCTGTGCTACTTCATTTTTTTTAGGGCCCATCCATTACAAATTCCTTTTCACTTGACCCCTTGAGGGGGCATCTATGAATCATCAATCAACTTACTAGGGCATCATTTGGATCCCATCAATCACCTTATTGGGGCATAAACTTGGACATAATTCTTTAATCATTTTTTGATCTTCCTCATATTTTTCTTCTTTTTTAACAATTTTTTCATTATTTGAAAAAATTTTACTTTACCTTATGTCTCAAAAAAACTTCTAAAATAGGGGAAAAATTTAGACACTACATTTTAATCACTTTTGTATTTAAACTGTGACCAAAACTATCTTTTACAATCAAACATAAATTTAACTATATATCATTAAATCATCCCGATTTCTTATCACATTTGAAATACACTTCCTAAATCATAGTAGTACACATTTGATTGGGGCAATACACTATATAATTTCACCAAATTATATTTTAATAATTATATAATCAATCTCCCCTTCATAAACATCTCATTAACCTATTAAATCAAAATCCAAATAATTTATAAATGAGACCACAAATACTCTTTTAGATTAATTACTTAATCACTTGATTAGGTTAATTAATCAATTACCTAATTATAATACACATTTCATGAATATTTAAAATTTAATAAATCTAATTATCCTCCTCATACTCTAACATGACAAATTGACAAGTATATCATTCTAAAGGACAAACATATGGAAGGACACTTTCTTCCCTACTCACATGGGTGGGAGACAAGGTCCATTCCCTTCACATGGCCTCTTTATTTTTCTCCATTGATCTCTTAAATGAGATAAAAGGATAAAAAACCTTTCAACCTCCTCCATTGATCTTCGAAATGAGACCAATGGATCCAAATAATTCTAATTTTCTAGTAATAGAGGGGTCACCCTCTATCTTTAGTAAGATCTCTCAACATGAACTTATGTTATTAATTTATCTCTAGAGCTTTAATTTACTTCTATTTTACAAGCCAAAACAAATCCAAAATACACTAGTGACAAGGGGATACGTTTCCCATCTAAAGGAATTGACACCACTAAAGATATTTTTCTCACATGCTGAGATCAACAAATTTACAACAGACTTTACAAGAAAGTCACTCAAAGGGAAGGTAGACTTAGTAGTTTTCTTCTTTATTGTTTACTTCATTACATAGATATTTATCCTTCTCAATAGAGGTCCTAAGGTGTTCTATAAGAATTATATTATTTTAATGTATATTTCATTAATGATTTTTCTAATCTTTTTTATCAAATTCCCTATTTACACTTTTCACTATAGATATACAATGGATTCCATATAATATTCATCTACTCATACACATCATATTTAGTTACATATAATAAATAAACATGTTTCATTTATTGCTACTCCAAACAAAACACATAGAATTAAATGATGGGTTTCATGAACCCCTACACCTTATATTATTTATTCACAACCACAAAGTCTTATCATACATATGTAGAATACTACAAATCATATAGATCCAAATATGACACCTATACATGATCCTTATAAATACCACCATTTTTATGTACCATATTCTAACTTTGGAGGTATGTACGATCATCACTTGGATGGGATCATAGGCTATCCTTTTATTTCCAAAATATTCAAAAAATACAAAAAAATCAAATATTCAATAAAATAATGAAACAACCACAATTTTTTTATATATCAAGATAAAAACTGTGGTATAAAGTTTCAACTAGAGTTTAAAATGAAAAAATTTAATAATATCCATAACTATATTATATCCAACACAAGAACTAGACCAAGTATATAAATCATCAATGAATTCATTAGGAAGCATTTTAACCACTTCATATTTGGATAAAAGTGGTTCAATGTTAACACACCCACACATGCCTATCTGCATACTTCACTATGGCCTTCTTAGCAAATCCATCACTAAATTATTCCCTTACTCAAGTACCTATACAATCTATAAAATATCTATTACCTTGTTGGGTAATTTAACAAATTTCAATAAATAGAGGTGAAGAGAAAATAGATTAAATAGAAGAATCATCATATTAATCTTGCTTAAGCAAAATATACCAATTCATAAGCAAAAAACATAGATCAAGTAAAAATTACTATTTCTAAAATCAATGCAAATCCTTGGAACACATTTTGAATTCCCAAATAAATAGAGGCATGAGGTTGTGCATGAACTACCTAAGGTAAATGTGTAAGCTTCATGAGATCTTTCAAAAACCATGCTTAAGTTCTATTTCGGAATATCTTGCCAATATATAAGCTAGGGTTATAAGTACATGTCAAGGCATGCCTTCCAAAGGATCTTACTTGATTTAGAACATTAGCTCAAGGTTATCCTTTCATTTCAAATAATTACTATTATGATTTCAAAGGAATCAATACTATTTAATAGTTCCAAGAACTAATTACACTTATACTAGGTTTTACTTTTAAATTCATTCTTAAGAGAATTAAACCTTTTCATCTTAGGTTCATGACCTTAGTGTATGCATAACATTATTTTTAAAAAATTTATATTAGAACTTTTATTTTCAATATAATTATATAGTATAACTTGTTAATATTCCAATGATTAATCCCAAATATAGAGAAAATGATCCTCTATCATAATATACCTTGATTTAGACCAATTTTTTAAAAAATCATTTAAGTACTTAATTAATTTTCTAATTTACTTAAAAAATATGAAAAATATTTACATAGCCTTATTTGTAATTTAATTCCAATAGTTTATAAGGAGTTGTCCCGAAATAGTCCATTGCACTTGAACAATGATATATTAGTTTCCAATTAGAATAATTGTATTCTAATAATCTTTATAATATTTATATAACTTTAATTACTATGTAATTCTTCTAGTTTAACCCTTATCAGATATTTTGACAATAATTAAAACCTTCATGTATAAGTCTTATGATGGTTATCATCTCCTTGAGACACCATATTATAATCACAAAGGATTTCATCTTATTAATCCATATAAGGTTATTGACTTAAGATATTCCTTAGAAGTTTCAAACAAACTCACATTAGCTAGTCCATTTATTAAATGGATTTGAATATATTTAGGTAATTGGAAAGTCCTTATATATTTAAGGTTACATGTCACATCATAATAATTTGTTATGGTGACCAACACCAAATATCTTACTTGATTAATAACATTACTTAATTTCAATAAGCATAATGAAAATCCCATATGAATTACTCAAGGTAAACATGAATTTATAATTTTCACTTGAGATATAATCTTAAACATACCAATATTACTTTCCAATCCTCATACACTTATTAACATCAAAATACTCATGTAACATCACAAGTAACTCTTACAAATTATGTCAAAAAATAACTATTTACAACCGTAAATATCTAGTTAGTTTAATGCTAGGAACTCAATAATAATCAAGTGTAAAATAAACTATGAGTACATATTCATATTATAAGATAACTAAATAATCAGTATAACTTTGCAATTAAAATGAAATAGCTTTCTAAGTTTTAACATTTAACTTTATAAGTTTTATTATAAATCTACTTTTTATGATAATAAGAGACTAGTTGTAAGTACATATTAAAATCATATAGCTAAATTAGATAATATCAAACACATTAATGAACTTGTGGAATTCCATTTACAAATAATAAATTTATCTATCATAACTAGAATAGTATCATGTTTGATTCTAGATTTTGGCAAAATAACTATGAGATCCAAAGAGATCACAACCCACTTACCTTGTGATACATCATGAGGTTACAATAATCCCCCTAGATGGAAATGTTCATCTTTCACACATTGACATTCTAGACATCTTGGCACAAAGTCATCAACTTCATGTTTCATTCCAAGCCAATAGTTCATCATTTTCAACTTATTTATCATCTTTTTGATACCTAAATAAGTAAAATGATGTGTTGCATGCACTACTTTTGGAAAAATATTCCTTAAGTGACTAGACTTAGGTACATAAATTTATTTTTTATGTTTGATTAAACCATTAGAATCAACAAAAAAGTTAGAAAATTTATTTTCTACAGGCTTGTCAGCCAAAGTTACACTTACATATTAGCAAAACTTATCATAATGTTGTTCTAATATTTTAATTCTAAAACTATTATGGAGAATAGATAAGGAAACAATATACATTCATCAGATGAGTGCATCAATAACATGATTCTCTATACCTTTCACATATGAATTGTTCATATCAAAATTACTTAAAAATTCTAGCCATGTATGTTGGCATACATTCAAATCATCTTGGGAAAACAAATATTCCAAGCTGTGATGGTTAGACTTTACCTCAAAATGCTTGCTTAATAAAAAGTGTTTCCATTGCTTTAAATCATTAATAATGGTAAAAAACTCAAGGTCATGAGTCGTTTGATTATTCTTGTGGTACTTTAGTTTTCATGACTCATAAGCCACAACTAAACCATCCTAAGTTAACATGCCACCCAAGCCTTATTTGGATGCATCAACCCATATTTCAAAATTTCCATTTGGATTTGGTATAAAAAGTATAGGTGATAAATTTATTAACTCTTTAAGCTTTAGGAAATCTTGTTCGCACTATGAATTCCAAACAAACTTCTCACCTTTATACTACAAGGAAGTTATTAGGTTAACCAATTTAAAAAAAAATCAATAAATATTCTATAATAACCATCTAATCTCATAAAACTACGTCCTTCATACATGTTTTTAGGATCATGACACTTTTGAATAGCTTTAATCTTTATTGGATCAATAAAAATACCATCTTTATATATAATATGACCCAAATAGTGGATCTCAATTTGAAAAAAAAAACACATTTAGATAATTTACCATATAGTTTATGTTTCCTTAGACTTCCCAATGAATGGTAAATGCAAATGTTGTTCATGTTTAACTACATTCTTAGAATAGATCAATATATCATTGAGAATATACTAGAATAAAATTGTCTAGAAAATACATGAATACACCATTCATTAAGTTCATAAATGCAATAGGTACACTAGTTAAACCAAAAGGCATTACCATAAACTCATAATGTCCATACCTAATTTTGAAAGTAGTTTTATGGATGTCTTCCTCTTTGATCCTCAACTACTGATATCTTAATCTCAAGTCTATCTATGAAAAGATAGTTTCATCCTTCATTTGATCGAATGAATCATCTTTTTATATATATATATATATATATATATATATATATATATATATATATATATATATATATATATATATATATATAATTGTAATACACATGAACCCAAGTTGTGTATCATCTATTATTGTTGGGTTTATATACTCCTATTTTGGTAAATAAATCTTAACTATATATTTATCTCTTTGGTGTGAGTTTTGATCATAAACCTATATTATAATATGAATAGGAGGTGAATATAATAAGATTTATAACTTTTGAGATCTGTGGACTTGTAAAGATTCTGTAATATGGAAATTATTGAGGTCACTTAGGGAAATAAAGAAATTTTAATGTGACAATTTGTTTATTTTGATAATATAAAATTAATAGATAGTTGGGTTTTAAATGATAGATAATTATCTAATGGAAAGGTTAAATAAGTGTTGCTATGTTATATTCCATTTTTTTAATCTTAATGAGTTTATTAAAATACCAATTAGCTAATTGATAGCTTTTAAATGCTCATAAAGGATAATGTGTGGGAATTTAATATCTTGTATTCATATAAAATGTGTTATTCTTTAAGTGAATTTTTATATGATTATAATCTATATATTTTAGAATTTTTATGTTTATTTATTAATAATGACATTAAATAAGTAGGTGTAACATAAGTCACATACTTACTTTGGGTCATTAAATAGATATATTGAGGTTATTCAAATGAGTTGTGTGTGTGAATTTGATTGATCTTATCCTGATCAATTAACCACCTTCTTTGTCTTGTATTCATCTTATCCTAAGAAAATAGGTACACAAGACTTCTATGGTTAATATTTATTTTGAAATGATTTCCAAGCATAAAATGATTCCATTTTCTAAGTGCATGGATCATAATATCTAATTCAATATCATGAGTATGATAGTTATATTCATGTGTTTTTAGATTTTAAGATTCATAACCAACCACCTTATCATCTTGAGTCAAACCAACTTTGATTCCTACTTTACAAGAATCAACCCATATTTCAAAATTTCAATTTGGGTCAAGAATGACCAAAATAGTGTTAAATTTAAAAATTATATCAATTTTTAGAAATCTAGTTAACATTTTAGATACCACTAAATTTTTTTCTCTTTTTTATGTAAGTAATGGGATTATCAATTCTTAAAAAAAAACTTGTTAAAACCTTCGGTAATAACCCACAAGCCCCATGAAACTATGCACTTAATGTACATTTTTGGGAGTTTGCCACTTGTTGATGGTTGTAATCTTTACATGATCCATTACAATTCCATTCCTATAAATAACATGCCCCAAATAGTGAATTTCACTTTGGTTAAAAGAGCATTTATAGAGTTTACCATAGAGATTATGTTGTTTTAGCCTTTGAAAAACCATTCACAAATGATGTTAATGTTCCTTCTCATTCTTAGAGTAGATTATGATGACATGAAGAAAAACATCACAAATTGGTCAAGAAAATCTCTAAAAACATTGTTCATCAGGTTCATGAAAGTAGCAGGTGTATTGATTATGATAAAGGGAACAACTATAAAAACATAATTATCTTACCTTGTTCTAAAATAATATTTATGAACATGTTTTTCTTTTATATGGAGTTAATGATACCCCAAATGAAGGTCTATTTTATAAAATACAGTTGTTCCTCTCATTTGATTAAAAAGATAATCAATCCCTGAGATAAAGTACTTATTTTTAATGGTGACCTTACTCAACATACGTTAGTCAATGAAAATATTAAGAGTATCATTCTTCTTAATAAAGACAATTGAGGCTTCCCAAGATGACACACTTGATTGAATCATCCCTTTATCCATCAACTCTTACATTTTAACCTAAATCTCTCTTGGATCTACCACATTCATATGATATAGGGATTTATATGTAAGTGAAAATCTATGTATAAATTCATTTGTAAAATCAAATTCTCCTTTGGGAAGTATTCTTATTGATTCCTCAATAAATACATATGTAAACTATTATAGGATAGGATAAATCCTTTTTATTTAAAAACCTCACCAATTTTAATAGAATAGATTTTTCACCCTTTTCTTACCACTCTTTTCACTTTTAAGTCTAAAAGAATATTTTTAGTTGAATGGTTGATGATACCTTGTATTTTCACATGATTACTACCTTCATCCAGACATTGGTTTATTTTATTAAAGTAATCAATCTTTGATTGTTGTTTTTGTAACCAATACATGTTATAATTAGGTCATAGGATTCTAATGGTGGGATAAATAAGTTTACATGTGTCTTAAATACTCTTAGGTCAAGTTTAACTTGTTATAGACATTCACAAATAGCCACCCTTTTCTTAGTGTTGAGGTCTACCTCCCATCCTTATCTTAGCCTAGAGGGTTTATTTTTACATTTAAAATCACATGTAGGAGAAATAAAACTATCATTATCTCCTAAATCAATTACGATAGTGAAAATAAAATTAAACATTATAACTTTGGTTCCAATTAGAGTGGATTGAAGATCTACATTTTTGTTATCTACAACAACTTAAACTCTATGATTTGAGGCCTAATTACCCCATAGATGAGGAAAATATTTTTCATAATTATTTTCACCATATTCTAAACACACCACAATAATTTTAGAAGGCAAATGTATAGTATTATCCCCTGTGGCAGGGCTATAGAATCTATCTTGTTGCTATTTGTTGTTTACATTACCCTTTTTTCACAAAGGGTTAGGATTTAAAATTTCTATTATTATTATAAAGTTTTCTTATATAGTTTTTTCTTTTAACTAAAGTTTTTTTCTGATTGTTTTTATTAAAAAAAATCTTACAAGAGGACTTATTGACTTGATTTTAATTTGTAGCCTATTATTTCAATAATCTTGTCTTACCTTCTAGTGAGACTTATCTTTTTATTCAACATGATGTATTGATTCCAGTGAAATAAATAAATTACATGGGTTATTCATGTTCAAATCATGCATAATTACTTCATTCAAGACTAAATTGAACTTGGTAACTTTAGTTTCCTTATCCTACATGTGATTCACATGAAATAGGAGACTAAGAAACTTATTTTCATACTCTTAAATAAACATTGTTCCTTGCTTCAATATTTATAATTTAGTAATTTTATAATATTTAAAGATATTACTAATATATCTTCTTTTAAATTTTTTATTTAAGGCTTCCCATGAAAGAGTCATGGAATCGTAATCCTTGAAAGTACATAAGTTGTTCCACCACAAAATAACATCACCCACATATTGGTAGTCTCCTATGTGAGCTTTGATATTGAATCCCATATTATGCAAAGTGAAATATATTTTCAAGTTAATCAATCATGCCTCAACAACATCCTTAATCTCTATATTAGAGAACATGGAAAGATGAATATTTTTGAGATCCTTGATTATGAGATCTACAACATATTTTTTCCTTAGATTCTCATCTTGAGGCTCTTCTTCTTGCTCACATTCCCATAGATTTTTCAAATTGGTCAACCTTTGATTGTACCTTTTTATTTTCACTTGGATTTTATGTATTACACCCAAAATTTCATTAATAATAGTATTATAATCCTCATGGGTATCATTTTTAGTATCATTATTATCATCAACATTACTTCTATTATGATCAACATTAGCATCAATGTTTGCATGCTCACTTTGATAATAATTATCAACAAGATCAGTTCTATCATTCTTGAAATCTCTATTGGCTCTAGTTATCACCATCCTGAGGAACATTAAACACAACTTTAGCAAATGTTTTCCCAAAGTTACCTAGGTTAAACCATGCTATAATATCACATGTCATAACCCCCAAAATTCAAGCCATTAAAAAATTTGACTTGTTGGTTACAAAAACTAATTCTAATAACTTATCTACTAATTAAGAATGTAATTTGAAAATTACCTGATAAAACACACTAATAGAGGAAAATATATTACAAGCATGAGTGCATTTGTGCACTTTCCAATAAGAGTTTATATAATGGACACCATAATTCTTGACATTTCCTTTAAGGATAGGGCATAAATATAGTGTTTATAATCCCATATAAATAACCTTTTTAGTTAACTACTTAATTATGTTATGGTAAGGGTCAAGTATAAAAAATGAAATCACCTATGTGAGAGTAAAAATTACATGTATGTTTATAAATTATTTAGAAGAATATATTTAATTGAATCCAAGGCCCAAAGAATTTATATGAAAAATATATTAAGAAGAGTGAATGCTATAAAACTAGGAAGCCTTCTACAACTATTATGTCTAGGACCGTATGTTGTATTCAAAATGTAAGTTAGGCATTCTCATTACATATGATCTAGGAAATAATCTGATAGTTGTAATAATAATATTTAATCATTAAATCATAAAACAAACATAATTTTAAAAATTTACACTATATGTTAGTTTTTTTCCATAAATAAGATACTTAAGTTCTTATAGAGATCTCTTTGTATGATTCTAACCTAGGTTCATTCTCATGACCAAGAAACCTAGGTAGGCCTAATACTCATAGTTTTGTATAAATTTATTTCCTCTTTAAGTTTAAAATTAATAGTTATCATGAATTATTAAACACAAGAAAATTAAAAACTTTAATCATTTTTGTATATAATATAAATTTATAAAAACATCCAATCATAACAAGATATGATCTAAGATATTACATTCCAAAGGATACAATAATAAATCAGCTTGCAGATGGCTACCATGCCACTTAAAATATATTTTCACTATTTTTAGTGCCCAAAATTACATTAAGGTAATTGAGCCTTTATCAATTTAAAATCTCTAAGTCTATCCTAAGTTGATTATTTATGCCTAAGTCTATAGACCAATTTTTGTCTTCAAATGTTCACTCCAAGGTTAAGTTCATGTTAAAACTAGATAAGTCCTAATTTGGTGTTTTCTTAGAGTATGTATCTTTCCCTTAGACATTTTTGGGATTTTTGTGTGAACATAATGTTTGACAGAAATAGGTCTTCAAGATTTTTGTCTCAGACAAAAATTTTGAAGACTTATTTCCATCGGACATTTTGTCTGTTACAAAAGATCCGAAGCAAGTCTTATTTTGTTGACCAAAATGTTTGTGAAAAAAATCCTAAAGAATTCCATTAGACATTTTTTCCATGGTAAAAATTCCAAAGATCTATTTCCCTCAAGAATTTTTCCATAAATAAAATGTTTGAAAGAATTCCATTATGTCAAGCAAAGTGTTCACACAAAGTCCTAAGGAATTTTATGTTCTAAGATAAAGTCCTTATTTGTTTCATAATTTTTATCCATAGCAAAAATTTTAAAGGGCACTTTCTCTTTGAACATTTTGCCTATAAAAAAAATTTAGACAAAAGTCATTCCTTTGGAAAAAGTGCAAAAGTC
This sequence comes from Torreya grandis, assembly GCA_037957365.1. Taxonomy (NCBI): domain Eukaryota; kingdom Viridiplantae; phylum Streptophyta; class Pinopsida; order Cupressales; family Taxaceae; genus Torreya; species Torreya grandis. The sequence continues at coordinate 3,102,747 of JARHVA010001702.1, forward strand.
CAAATTCATTCAGCAAAAGTGCAAAGGTTTGATTTATTCAAAAAAAGAGCTAAGTCCAATTCTTTTGGAAAAAATGCAAAGATCAATTTCTTGGGGGAAATTATTTTAGACAAAATATTTGAAACAATTTTCTTGATGAAGACAAAGATTCTAAAGACTAAATTTCTATGGGAAAAGTCTTTGAGAGAGTTCATTTCTTCGATGAAATTATTTTGAACAAAATTTCCAAAACAATTACCCTGATAGATAGAGGACCTGGAAGTAGAAGTGTCAAAAATAAAGAGGCCCAAAATACTTCTTATAGTATAAAAATCCCAAAATAATTATACTAAAGATAGGAATGCCAAAGACAGAAGTCCCAAGGAACAAAAGGCTAGGTGACCAAAAGCTTTGATTAAATTCAAACAGGTTAAAATTCAAATAGGTTCCCTTCGATCAATGGTATATGGTAAAGCATACAGATCCTAATAGATGGTGTGTAGAAGGGAAATGTTTCAAAAAAATCCCCATGATGAGTGAGATGGTGACAAGTGTCACCATTATCAAAACCTTATTAAAAATATGATGAAGCATAGAGCAAAGGACTAGGGCCTATGGATAGAGATTGACAGTCTGTGTTTGATTTATGCCAATGAGATCAAAGACACAAGATGATGTAATTTTCAACAAAGTTGTTCAAAAACACATAGAAGACAAGTGGGGAATTTGCATGCAACAGATTAAATCTTGAGCCTCTTTTAAAAATCAATAGTGTGCATTTGCTTGAGTGAGGATGATCTAGTGGTGTATAATGAGAGTTGGATTTTCAACAAAGCTCAGAATAAATGGATGAACACCACTTGGAAAGAGTGTATTATCTTGATAAGACTAATACGGTAGGATACAAAAAACCTATAGGGATTCTAAGTGGTATGACCTCAGGGCTAAAGATAGCTAGCAACCAATAGCGCTTCATCTTTTGGATCAAGATTACTGGCCTATGTTGATCTGTACACTTAGATCCAATGGTGTGAACCTGAGAGTGGGATTTTCAAAGGGTCTAAGTTGAATGCAATAGTGACATGTGTCATAATTATAGTAATCCAAACATATATCTATGGTCCACATTTGCTTAGACAAGTAAATCTAATGGTGTAAGATCATCATAGACATTTTAATGAAGTTCAACCTTATATGGAGACAAGTGATGTTGAGGCCAATGTAAAGAAGAGATATTGGTGAATTGAGTTACATGATGATTCCACATAGGCATGAAAGACACATTCAAAGAACTTATGTAATACAGTTAGTGAAGGCTTCCACCACTGATAGGAACTTGGCAATTTGTAAGTGGAAAATTTGTAAGAGGGACCATGATTTACCCAAGTAAATCAAAATTTGAAACTAATACATTTTTGCATAAAAAATAATGAATGAATACCTAAAAGGATAGATGTACAAAAGTAAAAATGCAAAAATACAAAATGTGAAAAATAATTTGGCGCCAAAAGTAAAAATTTAAAATTGACCTAAGTCTTTTGCATTATTTCATTTATTGTGTTTGCCCAAGTTCCTCCATGAACACAAAATTACAAGCTTGAAAATCCAAGGTGGTCCACTCCAAATAAGATCATTCAGAGGGACATGGATCTAGAATATTCTTAGTAAATCATGAAATATTAGGTTGTTCTATGGCATATATAAGAGGGAGGGTAGTTGTCCAGGAGTTTCTAGCTATGCAAGCAAGGGGTTCAGGGCATCTTTAGGTAGTTCTACATAAAGACAAAGTTTGTTTAGCCCTCTACTATGAATATTCTCCTTCCATCTTGTGTGAAATGAATCTCCTACCATGAGATCAAAGATTTTGTTTTAAAATCTTCATCATTCCCTCAAAAGGTAGTTAGAGACATGATTTTATTTTCTAATGGATGAAGATTTCAGGCATGGTAAGGGAATATTTTCTAGATGGAAGCATATTGGTGGAATTTAAAGTTTATTTAAAAAAATTTAAATTTGTGACCCATAGTTATAAATCTGAAGATGTATAAATATAGGTCTTCTCCTTTATTCAAGGGGTTGGTTAGCCATTATGCTAGTTATTGCAGGTCATTATTTTAGGCATCCATTTTCTCTAAGCCTAGGTTCTACAAAAAAAAAATTAGGATCAATTATTGTATGTAAATTTTGTCTCCCTTACTAACGTGGTTGTATATGTACAACCATTATCAAGCTTTGAGATCATGTTTATGTCTCCCTTGTCAAAAGAGCAATCTCACCATGATTGTCCCCATGGTAGCATTTTTAAATACTGATGTGTGTAATATTTATTTTGAAGTTAATAAAAATGATTGTGGTTATTTATTGTTTATTTTTGATGAAGTATATCAACCTATTTTGAAAATATTATTGACTAGATATCTTGTTTTATGCCCATTATTGGTTATCATTTTGGGTTTTAATCTAGATTATAAATCCCTTTATACATTATTTTAGAATCTATTTCTGAATAACTTGTTAGGTAGCCCTAGGTTTACGGATTAAATATGGAAAATCATTTGAAATATTAGTTTTAATGTATGTTCTAGTCTCTTAGGGATCATATTTCATTTACCATTATCTCGTATTTGAAATTTTTATGCATCTTTGCTAGGAAAGATTGTCATGAAATACTATCAGATACCCTATTATTTAAAAGTTACCACCATGATACCCTCCACTTATTAATTATCCAACTATTCTAACCTATCCTACCCTACAAAAAATATACCTTGTTACATACTACAGGTGTTATCTACCTTGTAAATGCATAAGATCTTGCATATCTAAAAATGTGTTTTTAGTTTGTGTTTTAAATCCTAACATTGTAGTCTTTTTTTTTACCCATATAAATGAAAATTATTAAAAATGAAGGTTTTAGTGATAATATCATCTATCTTTAGTATCTTTTATATGACCTATATCATTTATCCATTTTGTGTGATAACCCATCATGAGTGAAGTGTGCAAACTTGGTTATGCCCTGGTCATATTTGTTACTTGTGCCAAGAGTCCCCATGGAGGCCAAACTATAAAATATCTCCATGTGATAAAGTTACCTTGTATATCCTCTCACCTTGGTTTAGGTAGAGCCAAAAGTATGAGGGAGCTGGCCATACCCTTTGTAGTTGCCTCTCGGTATTTTTTTAATTTTGGTTTAATCTTGATGTCAAACCCTTCCCTGGTTCTAATGACATACTAGCCAAAAGTAGTAGGAAGTTGACCATACCCTTTATAGGTGCCTCTCAATATTTTTCATCATTGATTTCCATTTTTCTCTCAAGTGTGTAAGGTTGAGTGTATGAGGTGTACAACTAGGAACCAACACTCTTCTAGCATCATGGCCAGGGAATAAGTAAAAGTCTTAGTTACTTGTATTTTTGAGGAATCTTGTACAGAGATGATATAAGTATTTGATGGTTGAATGTTCTTTGATTTTTATTTTCTACATCTAGTTGTCTTGGTTGTCAATGTCATAACACTCCACTAGGGGATGTGCCAAGATTTGAGATATTTGAAAATTTGACTTCTATTGTCTTTATTGAAAAGAGTTATTAATATTGCATGTTAGAAGGTTTATTTTCCCTTTTGAACATATTTTTAAAAAAAAACATTGTCTTTTTTATCTATCTCATTAAGCTCTAATAAGTTTAATTTTATCCTATATCACATTAGTGTGTTAATTACTATATTCTAGAATTTTGATTCTAGTGTTGACTTCATTTTATCATCTAGATTTAAGAAGATCAATGCCTATTTGGAATATTTTTATTAAACTTTAGCTTTGAGTATTTTATTATTTGTAAATATGGAAGGACTGAGATCATCTTTCTGAGGTGACTCATCTAAGAAACTTGACTCACCATTAACTATTCCTCAAAAAAGAGAGAGACAAGTTTGGAAGCCTAATGAAGGGTAGATTCCAACTACTATGGGTTGTCAAAATTTTGATAATATTGAAATATTTATAAACCCTCCCATTATTGAGGAATATCATATATTTCTTAACAACTCTGAATCTTATAGTCATATGTATTACCCAGCTCCTTCTCAACTAGTTGAATCCCCTCCCAAGTTTGATCCACCAATTCCACCTTATTCACCCCCTCATATCTCTTTGCCATTTTTTCACGAACCTCTTATTAAACCAATCATGAAGCATAGGGACAAAGATGAGAATGATCATCCTACATTCCATGTTCCTATATTTGGGCCTATCAATTTTGTTGAAATGGTAAGCTATCCTAATGAAGTCATAAACAAAGTAAGGTAATGCCTTCCAAAGTTTAAAGGGAACAATGTAGTAAGTGGTGATCAAAACTTGAGGGATTTTCACAATATATTCTATGATTATGAGATAGAGTATGAGTATGTGTGAATTAAACTATTTATGCACATGCTAGAGGAAGATGCTCATGAATGGCTCAATTTCCTTCCCATTGAATGCATTAATTTATGAGAAGAGATGCAAAATGTTTTTAAAATTTAGTATGGTACTAGGATTGATCCAAGATTTATTTTGGATAAGTTTTAAATAATTAAAAAGAACACTGATGAGTGTGTTCAAGACTTCAATACCTAGTTCAATAAAACTATGATACGGCTACCCAAACACATCAGGCCCAGTGATACAACATGCTTGATAAAGTATTATGATGCTTTTTATAAGAAGGCTATGTATTACTAGATGGAAAAGGCTCCCATGAACCTATGGTTAGAATTCAAGATGGTTATCCATATTGAAAATAACATCAAAGATTTGGGAAAGCCCATAAATAAGTGGGTTGGTGTAAAATTAGTCAATCTAGAAAAGACAATGCCAACAAAAACTGGCTTCTACTATCAAATAAATGTCATACAAGTTGGATAGAGATGATAAAGGGATCCTTCATGTGTCTTCGAGTCAAGATAGGGCTTCAAATCTGAATCAAGCATAAGGAATGCCTACTTTCCACCATCAATATAATGATATAGGGAAGAGACCTACATGTAAAGAAAGAATAGAGAGAAAACATAATAAAATGGTTAGAAGAGAGGTGCATGATCCTTTAAACACCAAGGTAAATGATATGAATTATGATTTAGACATTAATTAGTGTGATAAGTGATTCCTTACACACCCTCCATTTGATATTGATGAACAAGTTGATGAAGATTTAGATGAACTTGAATATGCATCATCTTAATATGATATTTTTATATTCAATTGTCAAAGTCCCCAAAGTGAATCAACTGCCCCCATGGAATTGTTGAATGATAATATGGTTGATTATTTTTGGAATGCAGTTGAAATGGAGAGTGTTCTAAATTTTAACTTTGCTTGTGATTTTAATATGGCACAAGCATATTAATTGTCCATTCATGATTTTGATCTATTATGCTTTATGATGATTAAGAAATATCACGGGGGAATTCCATCATTTTAGGATAGGCAATTATTAATTAATGCAACAACTACCTAAAATAAGGGATATCACTTAAGAAGTATGCAACCAATTGATTCTGCTCAAGACACTAACCATACAAATCCAAAGGTAGGTAATTCAAGTAAGGAAGCAAAGAAAGCTACACTAGTCCCAAAAGCTTCCAAGATAGCTCCTATTTCCCAAGATACTAAGCCTAGAGGTGATCCTTATAAGAGAAATATAATGCCCATCTTGTCAAGTATTTCTAAGGGTAAAAATGATGTTAAGACAAATATGCATCCCAACCTACTCTACTTTAGATATTAAGTGATTGTATTTTAGATGAAGGTATTGTTACACTTCCATCAAATATGCCTCTACTTCAGTATAGCATGTGTTATATGGCCCAAGTGTTGAGTCAAATAAAAATCACCATGCCACTTCTTGAATTATTAAGAATACCTAAACATAGGAAGAGGGATTTGAGTACTTATAATTTGGTGAAAGGTTAGCTATAAATGAAATTGAGTTACCCCAAACGCCCCTAAAAAGTGATGAAGATTCAGAAGAGGTTGTTGAACCTACTCCAAAGGTATATTTAGTGACTACATTAGTGGATAATAAGTTGAATGTGGATCCATTTTTTACAACCTTGTTAATCAATGGCCTAATTATCCACAACTGTATGTTTGATTATAGATCTTATTGCAATGTGATTCCCCTAGGTGTCTTAAATGATCTTAGAGTGAAGATTATGTCAACCTTTTCCAAATGTTATGTCATAGACTCATGAGAGGTACTAGTTGTGAAACAAGTCAAGGGATTAGTTGTATAGTTTGTATTTCATCCTAGTACATATTTGAATATGGACATGGTAGTTATAGAATCACCACCTAAATGGGGGATGCTACTATCATGAAAATGGGTTGCCAACATGGGTGGAAGTGTGCAAATGGACCTTTCCTATGCCACCATCCTATTGGAGGGTAATATGGTTATAATTTATAGAGATTCAAAGATGTTGCATGTGATTGAATATCCAAAATATGCTCTCAATGAAGTGTTGTACATGAACATTGATTTGGGCATCTTTTTTGGGAATGTGGAAACTAGTGAACAACTTGTTATTCTTGATGTTAAACTTGAAAAAGAAGGTGCAATTTTGAATATGTGTTTTGATGGGGCTTGATCCAATCTTGTAAATGGATTTGGTGTTATATTCTATTCCCTCAATGGTAAATGATTTAAGTTTTATTTTTATTTATCCTTTGAGTGCACAAATAATATTTTTGAGTATGAGACACTCTTGCTTGGTCTACATATTTCCTTTGAACATAGAATTAAAATATTGATTTTCAAGGGTGATTTTGAGCTAGTGGTAAATCAATTCTATAGTGATTTTACCACACAAAATAAAATGTTGAAACAATATTGTAATGTTGTTTGGGATTTGCTTGAATTCTTTGATGCATTCAATGTTTGTTATCATGATAGATATTTCAACCAAGAAGTTGATACACTTGGAAGTCTAGGTGACTAAGTGAAACTTGGGTTCTCATAAGAATATAAGGAAGGTTTGGCTGGTACTCACCTAAGTGCAGCTGAGAAGCAAGTTTACATGTAGTTGTTAAGTACCAAGGCTATTAAGCACGGTCTTATTCTGAGCTGAAAGCATATAGGGAAGATTTGTTTTAGCATGTCATCCTATTATAGCTTGACAACAAGTATTTTAGGTAAAAATAGAGGCCCATTAACCCCATCTTGGCTACTAAGATGAGGGATGAATTAAAGAAGCTAGGAGGTGGTGGAATCATTTAGCCCATCAAGTATTCATCATTAGTGGTGAACTTAGTCCCTATATGGAAGGAGAATGGTAACATCTGCTTATGTGTGGATTTCCAAAATTTAATCAAAGATTATTTAAAAGATAATTATCCCCTATACAATATGTAGAACCTAATATAGAGTGTTACTAGATAAGAAATGATGTCTACATTAGATGACTTCTCAGGGTACAACCAGTTTGTGGTGAAGGAATCCGAGAGATCCAAGATCACATTCACAATGTCTTGGGGCATGTATGTGTATATGAGGATGCCTTTCAAGTTGATGAAAATTGGTGTAATGTTCCATAAAGATATGGATGTCACTTTTGTAGGGATAATCAACTAGTTTATTGTTATATATTAGGATGACATTGCTATTTACTCCAAGACTAGAGAAGAACATTTAGAGCATTTAGAGTGGGTGATGATTTGATGCAGGTAGTTCAACATTTTGTTTAATCCAAATAAGTGTCACTTTGGACTAAAAAAGGCCAAGTTTTTGAGACACATAGTGTCCAAATATGGTGTCGTGATTGACCCTAAAAGGGTAGAATCTATTGACAAAGTCCATATCTCACAGTTTATGAAGGGAATTTAGTCTTTATTTGGGAAAATTTATTTTTTAAGGAGGTTTGTGTCTAATTTTTTAGAGATTACTTTACCTATTAGTTCCATGCTGAAGGACTATACCATCAAATGGGAGGAGAAGTATATGAAATCATTCAATGACATCAAGGGAAATTTAAAGTCTACCCCTATCTTGGCTAGCCTTGATTACACAAAGCCATTCTAGATATTCTCTTTTGCATCATACAATATTGTTGCTACTATTATTTTGAAAAAGAATGAAGAAGGCCATGATTAGACCATAGATTTCTTTATCAAATCTATGCAAGGTCCTAAACTAAAATATACTATCATGGGAAAGCAATCTTTCACTCTCTTGAAAGTTATCAAGATTTTAGGCCTTATATTTTGAGTTTAAATATTGTTGCTTATGTCTCACATACCATGGTGAAGGACATCTTGACTCAGATTGAAATATCCATCAAGAGGTGTAGGTGGGTCAACAAGTTACAAGAGTATGACATGTATATGTAGACCACCAAATTAGTGAGAGGGATAGGTCTAGCCAAGCTTATGGATAAGACCAATTTACAAACTGTTGAGGTAAACACTAATGTTTTCAATGTTAATGATTCCTTGCGTCAATTTCATACATCTCTATGGTATAAATACATTGTCTATTATTTTCAAAATTTTAACTGCCCCTAGCTTGGACAAGAATCAAAGGAGGACTCTTAAGCTTGTTTCCTAGAAATACCTCTTGGCTAAAGGTAGATTTGCATAGAAGAATATGTATGGGATTCTCTTGAGATGTGTGCTAAAAGAATAGATTATTAACCTAATAAAAGAATTCAATAGTGGAGTGTGTGGTGGTCATTTTGCATCTAACTTTATAGATCATAAAAATTTGAGCTATTTATTAGTGGTCATCGTTGTTCAAAGATGTTGCTCAGATAGCGAGAAAGTGTGAGAAATGTTAGCACTTCATTGGGAGGATTAAAGCTTTAGGTTCTCTTCCCTTTCATCCTATGGTGATTGAAGGCCCATTTAGACAATGGGGAATGGATTTCATTGGATAAATTGTTGATTCATCAAGCACTAGACATAAATGGATACTAGTTGTAACTGACTAACTCAAAAAGTGGGTTGAAGCAGTCCCTACAAATAAAGTAACACACCAAGTAGTTATGAAATTTTTTATAACTTAGATTATGTATAGATTTGGTGTGCTTTTCAAGGTTATTACAAATAATGACATGAGCTTAAAATCCAAACCTTTAGTGGCATTGTGTAAAGAGTACAGGATTGAGTTGACCTATGATTCTAATTACAACCCTAAAGGGAATGGCAAAGAATAATATAGTAACAAAAACTCTATCAAGATCATCAGATGAACTTTGGAAGAGAATAAGAAGAAGTGGGGTGAACAACTAGAATTTATTTTATGGGTTGATAGGATCATGCCTAAGAGAGTTATATGCAAAATCCCTTTTAAAATTGTTTATGGAGATCAAGAAGTTTTACCTATGAATTTACAATTGCCCACCTATCATCTCATGCAACAACTAGAGGATGATGAGAAAATTAACCACTATGAAAGTAGGAAAAACCAAATTATTGAGCTTGATGAAATTTAAAGATAGTCTCATAAAATACACCTCAAATTCAAAAAAATGCTGAAGAAGACATTTGATAGGAAGGTCACTTTAAAAACCTTCCAAGTAAGTGATTTGGCTCTACTTTTGGATAATAGGCATGAGGAGAAAGGAAATCATGGAAAATTTGATGCCTTATGGATGGGTCCCTATTCCATTGACTACTAGATTGGGGAGCATACTTTCTTCTTGAGAGATCTAGATGATGAAATACTAGATCTACCAATCAATAATAAACATCTAAAACACTTCCTTGATTAAGTCTTTAAACTATGTACCATATTGTATAGTGTATAGTTTTTTCTCTCTATTGTTTCCTTGCTTTTCTAGCCCTCTACTTTGGGCCTTGTTTGTATAATTTACCTTTGTGTTATGTCATGTGTTCATTTTCATATCCTCCTGATCTATTTTGTTAAGCCTATCATGGTTTTGTTAAGCCTTTGTAAATGTTTGCTTTAAATGTTAAGTCTTGACACCATGACATAATGGATTGACACCTAGTCTTACATTTTGGGGTTCTTTACACACCCATAGAGGATGTGAATCCCTGGGCAAGAACCAATGTTAGTGCCCAAAATTTCATTAAATAAGTTAAGCCCTTATCAAGTGAAAATTTCTAAGTCCATCTTGAGTTGAGTATTTATGCCTAAGTCCCTAGACCAATTTTTGTCTTCAAATTTTCACTTTAAGGTCAAGTTCATGTTAAAATTGGATAAGTCCTAATTTGGTTTTTTCTTGGCATATGTGTCTTTCCCTTAGACCTTTTTGGCCTTTTTGTGTGAGAATAATATCTAATATAAATAGGTCTTTGGGTTTTTTTGTCTTAAACAAAAAGTCTAAAGACTTATTTCCATTGGACATTTTGTCTATTGCAAAAGATCTGAAGAAAGTCTTATTTTGTTTGGCCAAAATGTTTGTACAAAAAATTTGAAGGAATTCCATCGAACATTTTATCCAAAAAAAAAAGTATAAAGGTCTATTTGCCTCAAGAATTTTATTGTGGATAAAATGTTTGAATGAATTGTATTATATGAGGCAAAGTGTTCACACAAAGTCCAAAGGAATTCTATGTTTTAAGACAAAGTCCTTATTTATTTCAAACTTTTTTCCCATGGAAAAAAGTACAAAGGGAACTTGCCCTTTAGGCATTTTTCCCACAATAAAAATCTTGACAAAAGTCATTCTTTCGACAAAAGTGCAAAAGGCCAAATTCCTTTGGAAAATATGCGAAGGTCTAACTTGTTTGGCAAAAGAGATAAGTCCAATTCATTCAGAAAAAATTAAAAATTTTTTTTTTTGGGGGACATGTTTTAGACAAAATGTCTAAAACAATTGTCCCAATGAAGACAAAGATGTCTAAGATTGAATTTCCATGGGAAAAGTGTCTGATAAAGTTCATTTCTTTGAGGAAATTATTTTAGACAAAATGTCTGAAATAATGTCCCGATAGATAAAGGATTCAAGAGCATAAGTGCTAAAAATAAAGATGCCCATAATAATTATTACAACACTAAAAAACCCATAATAAGTTTTCCAAAGATAGGAATGTCAAATATAGAAGTCTCAAAGACCCAAAGACCAGTGACCAAAATATCTGAATAAATTCACCCAAATTGCATAAGTATTGAGCTCATGGGGCATGGTTAAAATTTGAGTAGGTTCTCATCAATCGGTGTTACATAATAAATCTTATAGATACTAACCAATGGTGTGTAGAAGGCCAATGTTTAAAACAAATCCATAGGATGAGCAAGATAGCAATAGGTTTTACCATCATGGAAACCCTATCAAAAATTTGATAGTGTATAGAGCAAAGGACTGTGGCCTATGGATAGAGATAGATGGTCCATGCTTGATTTGTACCAATGAGATCAATGATGCAAGATGATGCTGGAATTTTCAACAAATTTTTCAGCAAGCACAAAGAATAAAAGTGGTGCAACTATGTATCATAGATTAAAGCTCAAGACTTTTTCAAAAATAAATGGTGTGCATTTTATCTAGTAAGGATGATTTAATGGTGTAGAATGAGAGTGGGATTTTCAAAAAAAGATAAGAGTGAATGAATGAACACCACTTGGAAATAGCACATTAGCCTAATTGGATTAACAAATTAGGATGTAGAGATACTATGGGGATACCAAGTGGCATGACCTCAGGGCCAAATATAGCTAAAGATAGCTAGAAACCAAAATCAAATGGTATTTTAGATCAAGATCGATGGCCCACATCTATCTGTGCACATAGATACAACCGTACAAACTTGAGAGTGTGATTTTCAAAGAGTTTATGTTGAGAATGGTAATGATATCTATCATAACCATAATGAGCTAGACATAGATCTATGGTCTACATTTGCTCAGATAAATAGATCCAATGGTAGATGATGATCATGGGAATTTCAATTAAGTTCAACCTCATATGGATACAAGTGATATTGAGGATAGTGTAAAGCAAAGATATTGGTGAACTAAGTGACATGACAATGCCACATAGGCATGCATGACACATTCAAAGACCATTTAAAATATAGTTAGCAAAGGCCTCCACCACTGATAATAGCTTGGGAAATTGTAAGTGGAAAATTTGTGAGGACTAGTATTTACCCAAGTAAATCAAAATTTGAAACTAATGAATTTTTTAATTAAAAAATACAAAGGAAACCTTAAAAGGCCAAATGTGTAAAAGCAAAAATTCAAAAATGTGAAATGTTAAAAGCAAGTTGGAGCCAAAATTTAAAAGTTAAAAGTGACCTAAGTATTTTAAATTGTTTCATTTGTTGTGTTTTACTAAGTTCCTATTGGCCATTTTTGGCCCACATAGAATTTTTTTATATGGTTTGATGAAGCATGTAAAAAACACAAGTAGGCAGTTTGTTGAAGCTAGATATTGCATGTGTGGAAGGGTTAGAGAAAATGGTCAAAAGGGTTTGCTCAATTTTTTGCCAATTTCATATGTGAAAAATATTAGGTCCTCCACTAAAGTTTTAATGAAGTTACACATGTAAAAAGTTGGATTTCAATCAATTTTCACTAAGTTTCACATACTTAGCTAAAAGAGCTCGACCATCACCAGGACATCACATGTAATAGATATGGATCCATCAACATGGGCCTTTAATATCTTCACTTGGAAAGCTCATAGGACCAGTGGATCAAATGGGTTTGTACTTATTAACCTAAGGAACATCCCCTAAAAATTTGAGGCTTCTAAGACTTTTGATTTTTAAGTTATGAGCCTTTGAAAATGGACCTATAATGTGAGATGTTCATGATAAAAAAAATTTAAGGAAATAAGGAGACAACCTTACTAATCTTAAATTTAATGAACACAACTTCCAATGACGAGCACATGAGTATCATTTGATGGGAGCAAAGATGTCAACTTTAAGACCATGAACTAGCCATTGGTTTTTAAATAGTGGGTCTCGACAGATTGATGGTTCATGTTGCATCATACATTTGGATCTAACAGTGAGTGTTGGTCAAAGAGTTAGAGAATATCAAAGGCAAATGTATACATGAAATGTGCTAAGGATATGTTCAACTAGAAGGAGATCAATGATCTATGGGCCTTTAAACAAATTAAAATTGATGGAGAAAATTGAGTCAACTTGTCAATGAGCCAAGTTAATTTTTGAAAACCAATTAGATTAAAAGCAGGCCTAGGATTCTTGATAAAGGTTGGGAAGCTATTTTCAACCATAAAACATAGGATTATATAGGGTTTTCTAATTCCATTGGAGCTGGTTTAAAGGCTGAAAAATAGCCCAGGTAATGTAATAGGATGCAATAAAAATGTATGGATCACCATTAAGGATAAAATATGGAACTCTAATTTATATTTTTTCTTAGGTAGAGTTATTCTTATGGTAGTGTTCAAAAAATTTAGGAGGATATATGTATGTACATATGGGTTTGGGTTCCTACAAAGAAAGAATGGGTCTTGTGGACTTGTTATAGTATAAAAGGTGCTATGTTTCATATAAGTCTATATTGATATGGAAACTATAATAAAACTAATAGTCTCAAATTAGTTTCCTACCTATAGATAGGCTTATGACCTAAGCATGAAGATAAAGTAGAGGTGTAATTAATGATAAATATATTCGTTCTTTAGCATGACTGTATCTCAATAAAAAACAACCTAAAGGCCCCAAATCATGTTTCAGTCAGGTTCATGATCATAAATTTTTTGCTTTCAAGAAAGAGTTAGCATGAAGTATCAAGGAAAAGATATAGTATTGAGAACTATGGCTAGGAACATTTGATGAATCCTTGAGGCTCTAGTAACCTTTTTCCTCAACAAGCCATATAGAGTGTTTTGATTAATCAAAAGGGTGGTAATGTTTCCATTGGCTAAGGAGAAAAATGTGGTAGCTCAAGGTTCATTAAAGACTTAGGACATGTGTTCTTTTCTAATAACAAGCTTTCCCATTATTTTAGGCTATCTCACTTCTTCTATATATCTTGGTCCAATTCCCATGGTAAGGGTTCTCAATTTTTTTGGAAAATTTATCATTTTCTTTCTAAACCAAGGATACTCATCAAGACTCTTGTAAAATTATGCTCATTTGATAAGGTTAAACCCTATCAAAATATTATAAGAATTACCTTTTGATGTAATAATATCAAATCTTTGCATATCTCTTATCTTTAATTAGTGTTGAGTATGCTTGTGTATGGTAAATTCATGAAGGAGATTCTTCATAGTTTGTTATCCTCCTGCTTGCCTCTTTGAAGATGTTCTCAAGCTAATTTGTAGGTATAGATTAGTGTTCAATTTGGGACCTCTTCTATGAAATATTTATGTAAGTGGTGAGATTATGAGATTGAGTAAGTCATAGTTATCTTTTGTTGATCTAGTGTGGGTTCAAACTTATGTGAATGTCCACTTAACCTTGGTGCATCACCCTTTTAGTTTTCTTAGGAGCTCTTACTCTCTTTCTAACCATTTTTCCATGAAACATTAGGCTTAGTTTTAGTCTTAGTTGAGCATCAAAGAGGAATCTGACCTAATCTAAAGGTTTGACCCCAATATAGATGACCCATATCCTATATCTATCCTAATTTTATAGGCTCAATTGGAGAGAACCTGAAGAACCCTCTCCAAGGGTGAGAATTGAGACTATAATAGTTTTTTGCATTCCCGATGGGACATTTAAAAAAAAAAATAAGATTGATCAAAGTTGATGTTGATTTGATCAAATTTATAGTGGTTAAGATCCAAAAAACAACATCTAATGACTCTAAAAAGAATAATAAATTCTTTGGTGTATAATAGTAGCTCCATATCATGCCTAAGGTGACAACAAGGTCAGATTCAAGAGATATTCCTTTTTATTTTGTTGAGCTACCTCTAAATTTAGCAAAAAGACAAAGGTTTACAAATACTCATCTATATAAGGTAAAATTTTCTCGTAGATCATCTCTAAGGCTTATCCCTACAAGAGGACCTTTATTAACCCATTACATAACCATGGTAGTCCCTAGAGCTTTTCCAAATTTTAATGCCCAAAGCCCTCTAGCCCTTGATTGTTATGATCTTATCCTAGTTGAAGATCTCAAAAGTGTTCCCTATTACACTAGATACCAAAATATATCACCATATGAGCACCTAATCGACATAGAAAACTTTTTCAATATATATAATGTCATAGAGGAGAATATAGCTATTAGGCTACTAGCTACCTCTTTCAAAGGAAAGGTCCTAGATTGGTATAGAGGCCTAAATGAAAATTCCATTTAGACATGGGACCAATTAAGGGAAGCTTTGTGTAAAATATTTTAGGATAAAAGTAACCATTTATCACTTGTATAATAGCTAACTACAATTAAAAGATATCCTCATGAAGTCATGTAAGACTTCAACACAAGGTTCCAAAAAACTTGGGATAGAATCCTAGTCATAGTTAGACCAACCCCTAAATTTGCTTTCTTATATTATTTAAAGGCTTTGAATAGTGACATAGTGGTGATGATATAATCTATGGGAGGAAATATACTTATAGGTGCATATGAGGTGGCTATTAAGGCATATAATTGTCTAGTTCAAGTTGGAAAACTTATACCCAAACCATAGATGCCCTTATTCCTAGAGATCATACCATCTCCCATTTTTATCCCCAAATTGTTGGGGATCAACCAACAATGGATTACACTTGTGAAAGCAATAAATGCGGAAATAAATCAGATAGATAAGTAACTAGAATGATAAATAGCACAGAACAAGAGATACAAGAAAACACCCTGAAAACTTGTATTAAAACTCTTTACAAAAGGAATACAATTGAAGAAACTTCATTCTTCCACACCTCTCTCAGATGCACACAAGATCTCTCACTAGATCTCTATTCCTCAAGAGCTCTCTCTCTCAAGTACACTCAAATCCAACAACCTGGATTGATGCAACTCAGTACTGTCCTTCAAACATTCACAATGTTCTACTCATACTCACACATTCAACATCCTAAGCTAAGAAGATCTTTCCTACATATAGAATTAGGAAACTTGAGCATGCTCTTACAACAAACAGTTAAGCCTCTTGAACAAGGGCTCTAAAAATAATATTGCTAATAATAGAGACGCGAGCTTGAGACTATAGCTCAAACTCATCATGCAAACACTCACTTCTGTCCTTGGAAATTGCTTTCTGGACACACAGGTAACCGATGTCGGTTCCTACCTATTCACCTGTGACCGTTGCCGGCTGACCCTACTACCGATGTCGGCACCTCTGCAACTGCAACTGACTGATGTCAGTTGCTCCTAACCGACGTCGGTGTCTGTGTAGACCTGAACCTATTTAAGTATGCTCCTTGGTGAAGCTTTTAGCTCCACACCTTAACAATCTCCCACTTGGAGATAAATAGCTACACTAGTACCTGTACAGCAAAATCTTCTAGCTCCTCCATCTTCAACTCAATCATGAAGACCAACAGAAGTTGAATGAAGATTCAACTTCTCCTTAGTAACCGGCTTGGTTAGCATATCAGCAGGATTCTTGTCTGTATGGATCTTCTCCAGCTTCAACTCACCATCTTCCAATACCTGCCATATGAAATGGTACCTTAGCTATATGTGCTTGGTTCTTGAGTGAAAAGCTGAGTTCTTAGCCAAATGGATTGCACTCTGACTATCACTATACAATCTACAACTCCCATGCTCCCTTCCAAGCTCTTCCATGAACCGTGTCATCCATATCATCTCCTTGCTAGCTTCTGTGGCTACAATATACTCTACTTCTGTAGTTGACAAGGCAACAACCTTCTGCAACTTAGATACCCAGCTAACCACTGTTCCACCTACAGTAAAAACATAACCTGTGGTGCTCCTCCTGCCATCCAAATCACCTGCCATATCTGAATCTACATAACCATGTAGAGAAGTACCTGAACCTCCATATCACAAGTGTCTGCTGTTGGTTCCTCTCAGATATCTAAGGATCCACTGTACTGCTTTCCAATGTTCCTTTCCTGGATTGGCCATATACTTACTTACTACTCCCACTGCTTGGGCAATATCTAGTCTAGTACACACCATTGCATACATCAAACTTCCTACCATGGAAGAATATGGAACCTTACTCATGTAATCTACCTCATCATGTGAATTAGGACATTGTTCTTTACTCAACTTAAAATGTCCAGCCAAAGGTGTGCTTACCGGTTTAACATCCTGCATATTGAACCGTTTCAACACCTTGTCCACATAATCCTCTTGAGACAATATCAACCTGTGATTTTTCCTGTCCCTCTTAATGCTCATACCAAGGATTTTCTTTGCTGCTCCCAAATCCTTCATAGCAAACGTTAGAGCTAATTTCACTTTAAGCTTAGAGATATCCTGCATGTGTGATCCTACAACCAGCATATCATCTACATATAACAATAGAATAATATATCTACCATTATCAAATCTCTTAAAATATACACAATGGTCAGATTGACATCTACTGTAGCCATGCTCAGTCATAAACCTGTCAAATTTCAAATACCATTGCCTAGGAGCTTGCTTGAGGCCATACAAACTCTTCTTCAACCTGCACACTAACTTCTCCTTACCCTTGACCTCAAAACCTTCTAGCTGTTCCATGTATATTTCCTCATCCAAATCTCCATGAAGAAATGTTGTCTTAACATCTAGCTGCTCAAGATGCAAATCCTCAAAAGCAACCAAAGACAATACAACCCTTATAGAAGTCATCTTAACAACAGGAGAAAAAATCTCACCAAAGTCAATACCTGGCTTTTGTGCAAATCCTTTCACTACCAATCTGGCCTTATATCTCATCTGTCCATCCTCACCTTCCTTCAACCTGTAGGTCCATCTATTCTTCAGTGTTCTCTTACCAGCTGGCAACTCAACCAAATCCCATGTTTGGTTCTCTCTTAAGGACTCCATCTCCTCAACCATGCCACGCTCCCACTTACTCCTGGACTCCACCTGTAATGCTTCTTCAAAACTCTCTGGTTCTCCACCATTGGTTAGTCATAAATAATATAAGGAAGGAGAATATCTAATTGGAGTCTTACTTACCCTTTCTGACCTCCTGATGGGTGTCTTGGACTCGTTCTCAACACGTTGTCCACCCAAAATTTCTGACAGTGACTGACCTCGGCCACCTATAGACCTGTTACTGGCCGACGCCGGTTCTTCCTGGCTGACGTCTGTTCCTGTTCTACCGACGTCGGTCTCTATATGACCGACATCGATTTCTATACTTTTGACGCCGGTTCCTAACCTGCCGACGTCGGTCTCTGTGTTTTCCTGTAAGTGATTATTTCTTTTTCCCGCGAGCTCATTTTGGACCATAACTTTGTCCAATTCACCATTGCTCTGCCCAGATTGATCCAGCTTCCTTATCTGATCACTGTACATCACTCTTTCATTGAAAACAACATCACAGCTCCTAATTACCTTATTAGTTCCTAGATTCCAAAATCTGAAACCAAAATCATCTGAGCCATAGCCAATAAACGTGCACCTCATAGACTTAGCATCAAGCTTCTTTCTATTTTCCTTATCTACGTGCACAAAGGCTTCACAACCAAAAACTTTGAGATATGAGAGATCTACCTTTTTACCTGTCCATGCCTCTTCTGGAATTCCACCATCTAGAGCTATAGAGGGTCCTCTGTTAATCAGGTACACTGCGGTGTCAACTGCTTCTGCCCAAAACTCTAAGGGCAACCTGACATGCAATCTCATACATCTTGCACGCTCCATAATAGTTTTGTTCATCCTTTCAGCAATACCATTTTGCTGAGGTGTCCTTGGAACCGTCCTTTGCCTTCGGATTCTGTGAGTGTAACAATACCAGTTAAACTTAAGACTGCAGAACTCACCGCCATTGTCAGATCTCAAGCACTTTAATATTTTGCCTGTTTCATTCTCAACCATAGCTTTCCAAATCTTAAAAGTCTCAAAAACATCAGATTTCTTTTTAATACAGTAGATCCATACCTTCCTTGTAGAATCATCTATGAACGTAACATAGTACCGTGATCCTCCAATAGAGGCTACCTGAGCCGGTCCCCACATGTCTGTGTGAATAAGCTGCAACTTCTGCCTTTTCTTAGTAGACCCAGTCTTGAGAAAACTAACCCTTTTCTATTTTCCAAATACACAATGCTCACAAAATTCTAGATCCATACTTTTCAAATCTGAAAGCATACCTTTGCACTTAAGAATTGACATCCCCTTCTCACTCATGTGGCCAAGCCTTGAGTGCCATAATTTAGCATCCACATCTGAAGTAGATAAAACAGAAAGAGATTTGTTAGTAACACAATTACACAAATAGAGAGTACCTTCTCTCTTACCTCTGGCCATAACAAGTGCACCCTTGGTCACCTTCTAAGAATCTGCTGTGAGAGTTACTGTACAACCCTCATCACCTAGCTTACCTATAGAAATCAAATTTCTCTTCAAATTAGGAACATGCATCACATCTCTCAACACCCATGTGTTGCCATTCTGCATCTTCAGCTGCACTTTACCTTTGCCAGTAATCTTACAAGGCTCATCATCCCCTAAGTATACTATTCCAAAATCTCCATGGATATAGTCACTGAAATATTCTCTGTTAGGGGTAGCATGGAAAGATGCACCAGAATCTAATACCCAAGATTTTATATTATTATGCAAAGAGAAAATAAGAGCATCTTGTGCAATACCTGCAACCTTTGCCTCTTTCTTTCCTTTGTGATGATTCTCCTCCTTAGGCTTTGACCAGCAATCTCTGCTTATGTGCCCCAACTTTCCATAGTTCTAGCATTGTGGCCTTTTGCCATTTCTGGATTTGGATCTGCCTCTTCCCTTAGACTTAGATCTTGATCTCCTCTTGCTCCTTTCTTTTTGCCTTCCCCTACTCTCGAGATTTAAAGCATTCCCAGATGTCTCTTCTGTGCTTTTCCTACGAATTTCCTCATTCAAGATAACACTAACCATATCCTCTACTTTTAAAATATTCGAAGCAGAAGCAGTATTAGAAACTACCATTACCAAGCCATGCCAGCTTTCAGGCAAAGAACATAATATTAAAAGAGCTTTTATTTCATCTTCAAATACAATATTGACTGAACTTAACTGATTAACAATACCATGGAAATCATTCAGGTGATTAGAAACAGATCCACCTTCTTGCATATGCAAATTAAATAACTGCTTCATAAGATATACCTTATTAGAAGCGGAGGGTTTTTCATACAAATTTGCTAACGTAGTCATTAAATCTACCATTGTTTTAGCCTGTGACAAATTAGATATCACAGTGGAGGCCAGACTCAGTCTTATAGACCCCAGAGCCTTTCTGTCAAGAACTTCCCATTCTTCATCCTCCATGTCCTTGGGCTTCTTTGCAATCCCACCTAATGGTAAGTAAAGATCTTTCTGATACAAATAGTCCTCTATCTGCATTCTCCAATGTTGATAGTTCTTGCCATTAAAATTTTCCATTCTCAATTTACTTTCTTCTGCCATTGCTTCTCCCACTCAAACAGAAATCCCTGCAAAAACCCCTGTGAGCAACCTGTAATCCAAACACACTACACAGATTTGAACCACCTGTTAGTGAACCTGAGCTTTGATACCACTTGTTGGGGATCAACCAACAATGGATTACACTTGTGAAAGCAATAAACATGGAAATAAATCAGATAGATAAGCAACTAGAATGATAAATAACACAAAACAAGAGATATAAGAAACCACCCTGAAAACTTGTATTAAAACTCTTTACAAAAGGAATACAATTGAAGAAACTTCATTCTTCCACACCTCTCTCAGATGCACACAAGATCTCTCACTAGATCTCTATTCCTCAAGAGCTCTCTCTCTCAAGTACACTCAAATCCAACAACCTGGATTGATGCAACTCAGTACTGTCCTTCAAACATTCACAATGTTCTACTCATACTCACACATTCAACATCATACTAAGCTAAGAAGATCTTTCCTACATATAGAATTAGGAAACTTGAGCATGCTCTTACAACAAATAGTTAAGCCACTTGAACAAGGGCTCTAAAAATAATATTTCTAATAATAGAGATGCAAGCTTGAGACTACAACTCAAACTCATCATGCAAACACTCGCTTTTATCCTCAAAAATCACTTTCTAGATACATAGGTAATCGACGTCAGTTCCTGCCTGTTCGCCTGTGACCGTCGCCGGCCGACCCTACTGCCGACGTCGGCACCTCTGCAACTGCAACTGACCGACGTCGGTCACTCCTAACCGATGCCGGTGTCTGTGTAGACCCGAACCTGTTTAAGTATGCTCCTTGGTGAAGCTTTTAGCTCCACACCCTAACACAAATTGGATGTCATTCTCCCTACACCATTAACTACTGCAACCCCTACACCAAATAAAAATAAAGCTTCTACTAGTGGATCTATGGATTCACTATAATAAAAGAACTTTCAAGAGCTCAAAAGCATGTTTTATTCTTTGGGGAATGATCTAGTAAATGTTAAAAGGAAATAGGCCTTCAACAGGCCTTATCAAAGTTAATATCAGCCTTAGTAGTAGGATTTTCAAGAAAATATAACGCCATATAAGGGAAACTACCAAGTCCAAGGTCAAATCTAAGGGCAATGATAACATAGCTATAATAGGCATGGTAACTTTAGCCCTAATGTTGCTAGTAATTACAACTCCTTGGTAACAGTTCAAAATAATGTGGCCCAATAAGTAGAGGGTACCATGCCTTGGAACTAGTCCTTTGGTCAACATATGGTACCAAATATTTACCTTAACAAGCCTTTAATGATTAATGGAAGCAAGCTACTAACTATGGGTGCAAGTAAGATCTCATGGCCCAAAACAAAGAGGTGTCTATGATGACTAGGCCAGAAGAACATCTATAGGTTTAAGGGTCTAATTAGAGACCAAATTAACTATATGTTATAATGATGAACTATGAACAAGGAGAGTGTTACACAAGTAGCCAATAGGTTAGTTCTAACCAGGCTTATAGTTTAATAGTAGCAAACACAAGATTTAAAATAAGAAATATGGATGCTAAGCATGAAGTAGTCAAAGAGATTCCCACCATTATTCTTTCACTAACAAGGCCCAAGGAACCAACTATCACTCCAAAGTTTCTAGTAACTCCAAATGAATCATTGTGTTCCCCAAGGATCATAAGTTCAACAAATAATAGTGGTGGCTCCTAAAGCACAAGCAAAGGTTGGTGGTTCACCCATCAACATTATTAAATATATGAAGAAGTCAAATGTGAGTATGCCCTTATGGGATATGCTCTCCATGCCTAACTAGGTGGACATTATTTAAGAGGGTTCATCCAAGGTTAATATTACAAATTTTATAGATAAACCATTAAGCAATGTGAATGAAGTTCTCACCAATGTAGTCAAAGGGATAGAGGAAGGGCAATCAAGTAAAATAGTCAAGCCCCCTTCCTTATATATTTTAGTAATAATTGGTAACTCTTTGGTGCATAATTATTTAGTGGATAGTGGGGCTAGTACCTTAGTGATGCCAAAGTCCATTACTGATTATATTGGTCTAAAATATGGACCACAGTCCAAAGGAGTGTTGCATCTTGATTGTTCTTCTCCTAAACCATATAGTATAATTAAGGAACTCAATATGACCTTGAAAGATTGTCCTAGTATTGTGGTAGCACAATATGTATTGGTCTTAGATGTACCTCCTTAGTTTGCACTATGCTTATCTAGAGAATTTACAAAAAAGATAGGAGGTTATCTTATAGTATACTGGTCCTATATGGCCTTTAAGACAAGGTATGGGACCAAGGTGTTAATAAAGGTTGATCATATTGCAAAATTAAATATAGAACCCTATGGGCTAGATAGTGTCAAAATAAATTACACCATCATTGATGAGGATGAATTTTCTATGGGCTAAGATATGAACACTCATCTAGAAGAGGTACCACACATGTTCTTAGATGAGTTGTGAAATGATAACTAGTTGGTAGACCCCTTAGAAGGTGTTAAATAAAGAGACTTGATGTTTGCATGAAGAAGACCATCCTATGCCATCACTCATAAGTCCTCAATAAGATCTTAGTGGTTTATGGAGGTTTTTTGTATGGTTCAAGGGAAAAGCATGGGGTGGGTGTAGGTGTCATGCTAATTTCACCTTTAAAAAATAAGTACTTATCTTCATATAGGTTCTAATTTAGATGATCTTATAATGTAATAAAATATAAGAGTCACATCCATGGCCTTTAATGGGCCAGTAAGAGAAAGATCAAGTAGTTTCAAGTCTATGGGATAATGAACTAATTGTGCATTAGGTCAAAGGTTAGAATGCAACTAGGAACCCTTTAATGAGATCCTACAAACATAGAGTATGGGACCTCATTAAGGACTTTGAGGCTTTCAACATCCAGTCAGTGTCGAGAGGCCAAAACCAACATGCTAATAAGCTAACAATTGTGGGGGTTCATTTTGACATCCCTAATGAACTAAAAAGAACCAAGTTTAAACCATATGTCAAAGTGGTAATAAGACCATCAATGCTAGACAATTAAGCTCACTAGTAGGTCTTTAAAAATGATAAAAAAAATTTCATGTTTCTTATAGTAATAAGTATAATTCTCCTCCTTCAATCAATAAATGTTACAACACCAATATGGGGAGTAACTTATCCAATAAGCTTCCTATAGGGCTAGTCACCCTAGAAGACCTCTTTCATGAAGGGGACCATATGAGGAAGGATAAAGTAGTGATGTTAACTAATGAGGAAAACTATGAAAGAGTTCTTATCTTTGAGGGAAAGTTCCTCAAGTTTGGAAAGGTAAGCACCAAAAATTAAAGGCATGCTTTCATAGAGATCTATAAGGAATATGTATACATATTTGATTGGAAATATAGTGACTTAAAGGGCTTTGATCCTAGTCTATCCTAGTACATAATAGATCTAGAGGTTGTTGTCAAGCCTATCAATTAGAAGTAGAGGCCCACTAATCCCAATATTAAAGAGCTCATGAGAAAGGATTTAACCAAGCTTATGGAGTCTAGAATCATATTCCCAATCAAACACTCCTTGTGGGTAGCTAATATAGTACCTATTAGAAAGAAGAGTGGGGAAATCAAACTATGTTTAGAGTTCAAAGATCTTAATAAGGTCTCTTTGAAGGACCATTACCCTCCACCATCTATGGAGAAACTTCTATAAGTATTTGAAGGTTTATAACATTTCTCTCTCCTAGATGGATACTCAAGTTATAACCAAGTGCTAGTGAGAAAAGAGGACCGATACAAGACTACCTTCACCACTAATTGGGGGAATTTTAATTATTATAAGATTCCATTTGGATTGTCTAATGCTAGGGAAACCTTTCAAAGGGTAATATACATGGCTTTCTAAGGATTGCTAAATCAAATGGTGTTGGTCTACTTAGATGACATTACAGTCTTCTCCAAGAATGATATTTATCACATGGACCATCTGAGGATGGTTTCCCCAAAGATGCAGAGAGTATAAGATCTCTTTAAACCCTAAAAATTTTGTATTTTCTATGTATGAAGGCAAATTATTGGGTCATATTATTTCAAAATAAGGGTTATCCATTGAATCTAATAGATTAAGTGTTATCTTAGCCTTATCCTTTCCAAAGCACAAAAATGGGTTCTAGATCTTCCTTAGGAAGATAAAATTTGTGAGAAGGTTCATACATGGTTTTTCAAAACTGGTCAAACCTATCCTTGCCATGTGGAAGAAGAGCCAAATGTTTGCTTGGTCTAATGAAGGCAGAATAACTTTCAAATCCATCAAGGAAGACATTGCCCAAGCACCCTCACTTTTAAATCTTAATTTATTCAAAGACTTAATCTTGTACACCTTTGCTAATAATGATAATATATCATTTATGTTGATGTAGAAGAATAGTAAAGCAATGGATTAGCCAATTGTCTTTTTCAGTCAAGGGTTAGAAGGATATGAGGTGAGGTACACTTTCATTGAGAAACAAGTTATTTTAGCCTTAAGAAGCCTCAATAATTTTAGGCCCATGATCTCTAATAGTAAGATCCATCCTATGGTGTCTCATCCTTGAGTTAGGGATTTCCTCTTTAATAAATATTTAAGTGAGAAGAGAGCAAGCTGGATCACAAAGGTCATAGAGTATGATGTAGAGATCAAGGTCACCAAGTTGGTTATGGGTAAGGGCTTGTGTAAGAATATGGTGGATGACCTCCATGAATACAATGAATTTATTTTGGTGACCCTAGATAACTTACAAGTAGGTGCAATCCCACCTTAGAATAGCTAGCTTCAAGATATGGATCACTTCTTGGCAATAGGATAATTCCCCCAAGGTTTAGATAGATCTAAAAGAATATATTTCAAGCTTCAATCGATACCTCATGCATTAATTGATGGTTTTATTCTTAGAAATAACCTCAATGGGGTATTCCTTAGATGCATAGATGATGACCAAGTAACCAAACTCTTAGAGCAGTTCTATGACGGACCTATAGGAGGGCATTTTACACCCAAAACCATTACAACAAAGGTAATGAGAGTTGGTTATTACTAACCCATTTTTTTTAAATATGTTAATGCATGGGTTATAAAATTCTATAAATGTGCCCTCTTTGTAGTAAATTAAAAACTATCAGCCCTTCCACTCAATCCTATTTAGGTAGAGCAATCCTTCATGTAATGGGGGTTAGACTTCATAGGGATGATCAATCCACCATCAAGTGCAGGGCATAAATGGGTGTTCACTGCAACTAAATACTTCACCAAGTGGGTGGAAGCCATTAATTTGAAGGAAGATAATGAGGCTAAAGTCTTAGATTTCTATGATAACATTGTAACCAAGTTTGGTGTCCCCACTATCATAATTTTTGATAATGGATTAGCATTCCATGGTATGAAGATAAATGAGTGGGATCTCAAGCTGAACATCTACCTCAGCACTTATTCCAATTACTATCCTCAAGGAAATTAACTAATAAAGTCCATAAACAATAATTTGTTGAGGATCATTAGGAGGACCATGGAATAAAATTAGAGAACATAACACACCAAGCTAAAGATAACCTTGTGGGATGATAGGGTGACTCCTAAAAATTCCATTAGTAATTCTCCATATGTTTTTGTGTATGGAAGGGAAGACAAATTGTGTATCTCCCTTGAGATTCCTACATTATAGGTAGCTCATCATCTTGAACTGATGGAGGATGAGCCCATGAATTTGAGGATGGTAGAACTCATGGAGTTGGAAAAAACTAGGGACCTTGCTATGAAGACTCTAGAATCACATCAAGCTTAGGTCAAGAAGGATTTTGACAAAAGAGATATAAAAATGAGGTATGAGGAAGGGGACCTAGTCCTCAAATAAGATTAAAATAATTATAAACCAAGAAACCATACAAGGTTTGATAGCCTATGGAGTGGTCCTTATTTGATCCATGGATACAAAGGACATAATGCTTTTCAGGTTGCCCAACTAGATGGAGAGGTACTACCCATCCTATTCAATGGAATTCATTTGAAGATGTGTTATTGAATAAAATTTTATCCATTGTAACATATTAGACATGTTAGAGTAGTTTTTTCCTTCCTCTAGGTACCTTGTACACTTTTCTTTTCTTTTCTATTATATTCCTTTTCCAAAGTTCCTCAGCCATTTTGTTGTGTTTTTTTATTCTTATTGCTTCAAAAGAGAGGTTCATCTCAGTTATAAAATCTAATGACTCCATACCCAATGGATTGAATAAGACACTATTTTAGGTTCTCAAATCATATTAGGCATGATTCCTTGTGAGTTTCCAAAGATGTTGGCCATTTTTTGTCCACATAGAAAATTCCTACATAGTTTGATGAAGCATGAAAAAAACACAAGTAGGTAGTTTTCTAAAGCTAGATCTTACATGTGTGAAAAGGTAGAATAAAATGATAAAAATGTTTTATTCAATTTTATGCCAAGATCATATGCACTAAATCCTAGGTCCTCCACTGAAG
Source organism: Torreya grandis (assembly GCA_037957365.1). Lineage (NCBI taxonomy): Eukaryota > Viridiplantae > Streptophyta > Pinopsida > Cupressales > Taxaceae > Torreya > Torreya grandis. The sequence goes on from JARHVA010001702.1 coordinate 3,129,685, forward strand.
TGTGAATGAAGTTATACATGTGTAACGCTGGCTCTTCAATATGTTTTCACTAAGTTTCCCATAGCCAAAAGAACTCGACCATCGCTAGGGCATCACATGGAATAAATATGGATATGTTAGCATGGGCCTTCAATATCTTCAACTATAAATCTCATGAGACCAATGGATCAAATGGGTTTTTCCTTCTTGACCTAAGGAGCATCCCCTAAAAACTTATGGCTTTTGGGACTTTTCCTTTTCAAGTTATGAGCCTTTAAAAATGGACCTACAATGTGAGATTTTCACACTAACATTAAATTTTATAACAAAAAGAGATAACCTTAATAAAAACAAATTTTATGGTCACACAACCATAAATGATGGTCATGTGAGTGTCATTCGATTGGAGAGAAGACATCAACTTTAAGACTATGAACTAGTCATTGGTTTTCAAATAGTGGGTCTTGGTAGATTGACATTCTGTATTACATCATACATTAGGATCTAATAGCAAGTGTCAATCAAAGAGTTAGATAATCTCAAAGGTGAATGTATACATGACAAGTGTCAAGGGTGAATTTAACTGGTAAGAGATCAATGATCCATGGTCCTTTGTATAAATTGAAATCGATGGAACAAATTGAGTCAACTTGTTAATGAGCCAAGTCAATTTTTGATAACCAATTAGATTAAAGGTAGGCCTAGGATTATAGATAAAGGTTAGGAAGATATTTTTAACCATAACACATATGGTTCTATAGTGTTTTCCAATTCCATTGGATTTGGTTCAAAGGGCACAAAATGACCCAGGTAATGCAGTGGTATGCAAGGAAAATGTATGGATAACCATTAAGGTTAAAATATGGACCTATAGTTCATATGTTTGCTCAAGAAAAGTTATTATTATGGTATTATTTGATGTTTTTAGTAGGATCCATGTATGCACATATGGGTTTGGGTTCCTACAAAAAAATAATGGGTCTTTTGGACCTATTATAGTATAAAAGGTGTTATATTTCTTATAAGTCTATACTGATATGGAAACTATAGGAAAAAAATAGTCTTAAATTATTTTTCCATCTATAGATAGACCTATGACCCAAGCATGAAGATAAATAAGAGGTTTAATTAATGTAACAGATCTTTATTCTTCAACATGGTCATATCTCGATAAGCAGCTACTTAAAGGCCCCAAATCATGTTTCAATCAAGTCAATGATCACAAAAGTTTTTCCTTAAAGTAGGAGTTGGCATGAATTATCAATGAAAATATATAGGATTTGGAACTATGGATAATAGCATTTAATGCATCCTCTAAGATTTGGGAACCTTCTTACTCAACAAGCCATATACAACATTCTGATTGATCAAAAGCATGGCAATGTTTCCATTAGCTAAGGAGTAAAAGGTAGCAGCTCAAGGTTCATTAATAACCTTATATAGGTGCTCAATTTAGATATCATGCTCACCCATTATTTTGGGATGTCTCTCTTCTTCTATATATGCTAGTCTCATTCCCTTAGTAGGGGTTCTCAATTTTTTTAGAAATTTTAGCATTTTCTATCTGAGACAAGGATACTAATCAAGACTCTTATAAAAATGTACTCATTTGATAAGGATAAACCATATCAAAATATTATAAGAATTACCTTTTTAAGTAATAAAATCAAATCTTTGCCTATCTCTTATCTTTGATTAGTTTTTAGTATTCTTGTGTATGGTAAATTCATGAAGGAGATTCTTCCTAGTTTGTTGTCCTCCTACTTTCCACTTTGAATATGTTCTCAAGATAATTTATAGGTATATATTAGTGTTCTCTTTGAGATCTATTCTATGAAATATTTATGCAAGTGACAAGATTATGAGATTGAGTAAGCCACAGTTATCTTTTATTGATCTAGTGTGGGTTCAAACTTATCTGAGTGTCCACTTAACTTTGGTGAATCACCCTTTTAGTTTTCTCAAGATCCCTTAATCTCTTTATAACCCTTTTATTGTGAAGCATTGTGCTTAGTTTTATTCTTAGGTGAGCATCAAAGAGGAAGCTAACCTACTTTAGAGGTTCAACCCCAATATAGGTAACCCGCAGCCTAGGGCTATCCCAATTTTATAGGCTCAATTGGAGAGAGCCTAAAGAACCCTCTCCAAGGGTACAGATTGAGCCTATAATAATTATTACATGAGTAAGAAATTGTAGGATTATAAATCCAAGGTGGGACACTCCATAAAAGATAATTCAAAGGGTTATAGATCTAGAATATTCCTAAGAAATCATGACAAAATTAGGTTGTTCCATGGCATGCATGAGAGGGAAGGTAGTTATCTAGGAGTTTTTAGCTATGCAAGTAAGTGGTCCAGTGCATCTTTAGTCAGTTTCACATAAAGACAATTTTTTTTTAGCCATCTACCATTAATAGTCTCCTTCTAGCTTATGTGAAAGTCATCTCCCATGATGAGATCAAAGAGTTTGTTTCATAATCTTTATCATTCCCTAAAGAGGAAGTTAGAGCCATAATTTTACTTAATAATGGATGAAAATTTTAGGCACAACAAGGGAATATTTTATAGCTAGAAGAATTTTAGTAGACTTTAAAGTTTTTTTTGTAATTTTAAAAGTTACAACCCATAGTTCTAAGTCTAAAAATGTATAACTAGAGGGCTTATCCTATTTAAGGGGTTGGTTGGCCATTATGTTGGTTGTTGTAGGTATTTTTTATGCATCCATTTTATCTAAGCTTAGGTTTTTTAAAAACATTTTTGGGATCAATTATTGTGTGTAGATTTTGTCTCCTTTTCTAGGTTTTTTATAGTTGTATATCCATTAACAAGCTTTGAGAGCATGTTTATGTCTCCCTTGTCAAAAGATCAATCTCACCATGCTTGTCCCCATGGAAACATTTTAAAATATTTATGTGTGAAATATTTCTTTTTAATTTAATGAAAATTCTTATGGTTCTTTGTTGTTTCCTATTGATGAAGTACATTGACATGTTTTTGCAAATATTGTTGACTAGATATCATGTTTTATGCCCATTACTAGTTATCATTTTGGGTTTTGATTTGGATTATAAATCTCTTTCTACATTATTTTAGAATATGTTGATGAATAACCTGTTAGGGCATCCTAGGTTTATGGATTCAATAGGGAAAGGTATTTAAAATATTATTTTTAGTGTATGTTCTAGTCTCTTAGGGATAATATTGTATTTACCATTATCTTGCATTTGAAGTTTTTATACATCTTTGCTAGGAAATATTATCATGAAATACTACCAGATACCCTACTATTTGGAAGCTACCAACATGCAACCCTCTACTTTTTAATTATCCAACTATTCTACCTATCTTACCCAACAAATAATATACCCTATTGCATACTACAATTTTTATCTTCCTTGTAAATGCATAATATCTTGAATATCTAAAAATGTGTTTGTAGTTTGTGTTTTAAATCCTAGAATTGTAGTCTTTTACTCACCCCTATAGTTGAAAATTATTTATAATAAAGGTTTCATTCATAGTTTCATTTTTCTTTAGTAGTTTGTATATATCTTAGAGAATTTATGCATTTTGTGTGACAACCCTTCACAGGTGAAGTGTGAAAACTTGATTATGCCTTAGTCATATTTGTTCTTTATGCCAATATTCCCCTTAGACGCTGAATTACAAAATCTCTCCATGTGAGCAAGCTAGCCCATAGGTCCTCTCACCTTGGTTTAAATAGAGCCAATAGTAGAAGGGAGCTAACCATACCTTTTATAGGTGCCTCTCAGTCATTTTCTACATTTAATCTAATTTTGATGTCAAACCCTTCCCTAGCTACAATGACATACTAGTCATTTTTTCATCATTGATTTCCATTTTCTCTCATGTGTGCAAGGTCAAGTGTATAAGGTGTACAACTGGAAAACAACTATCAAACTATTAGGCCACTATTTTATTAAATGGATTTGTCATATTATGTATGAAAATAATCATATTGAAAACTCATTAATTCATGCTACAAATACTTACTATAGTTTAATTTATAAATGGTCATATAATTATAATTCATTAATGTAAAATGTCCAACAATAGATTAGGTAGAACACTTTTTATAACTTGGAATCACAGAAAAATAATCCATTTATTTACATCCTTATAAATTCATAAGTTTGGTTTAATAAAAAATTATAACATTCTATTAGAATATTTACCCAATTTGTAAATAAATTCCTTTTTTTCATATTGAAATGTGGAATTAATTAAATGAGTCTTCCCTCAAGAATAAACAAAATTATTATTTATAATGTTATATTTCCCAAATGTAAATAATATTGAATAACAATTAAGAAGAGAACTATTCTTGAACTATCATTCATTCTTAACTATCATATAAATTTAGGTAATTCTAAAAGTAGAAAAATGAAACCATAGAGTTAAAATTTCCCCCCAAAGCACAAACTATTAATGGATGATATTAATCTAGAATCAACATTTTAAACTAGTTGAAGGAGTAAGAACCATTTAAATATCCTTAATTCAACATCAAATGAATTTTAATTGTGTAGTAATAACAATTCATAGTCAATCATGAAAAGAGACAACTATAAGACTTTATTTTATTCCAAATGAAATGCTACAATTGTTTTGTGCTACAACTAAGTACCTTATTTATTATCAAGGAATAAATCCTAATACAATTTATGCAACATGAATTTTAATAATATATTTTTATTATTTAAACAACAAATATAAACAAATAAATTAACCTCATTATAAAATGAAAGATACATTCAATGAAATTACATCAAAATCTAATCAATAATCGTAATCCCCAAATTACTAACATTGCCTTTCCCTTTCAAATGAAAATATATAATATTAAATATATAATCTTATTTATTAACAAAAAAATAATTACATAAATAAATTCAAATGAAAATCTAGATAGAATAAGGCATTCACCATCTAGTTATAGCAAAAACTGAATATGGTAACCTAAGTGAAAACTACAATCACTTAAACAAATTAATGACAAATGATACACCCATTTTCCAATAATAGAAAACTATGATCTTAATGGTATAGAAAATAAATTTTATTATTTCATATGATTATTACCTCAACCTCATGATAATGAAAACATCATTCCAAAATAAATTAGAACTAAAATCTTGTTGATGTATGTGCAGAAAACCAACTTTAACAAGTTATAAGATCATATCCAAGAATTGAAGCATATTTAATTTCCCCATAGATTTACATGAATTCACATATTCAAGTGAATTATGTTACTAAGTTATAATTAATGGTTCATAGTAAAAAATGTGGTAGACTTCCTCTAGAGAGGGTCTAAAGAAATATTTATATATCCCTTTGTTCCCTAGTAAAAAGCATGCCTCCCCAAGATAAATTGGAGATGGGAATTCAAAGGGCCAATATCATTAATAAATACATAATTTCCAAATTGGGTGTAAATTTATGATGGAGGAAAAGACGTGGACTCAAATTATCAAGTCCAAGTATTTGAAAGGAAGAAATGAAGATAACTTCCTATGGGAGGAAGGCCCTAGAGATGGCCCAACTTTTTGGAGATCCATCTCTAGCTAAAAAACCATCCTTTCAAAAGGATGAAAGTGGAAGCTTAGTAATGGGAAAATTATTACTTTTTGGTATGATCCATATTTACTATAGTTCCGAATTTCCAACCATGATCCCTAAAACACCCTCAGCCTTACTTTCAAAACCTCCTAGGGAGAAAACATCAAGGGCTATTGGTCTTGCATGGATGGGTTAAAGAATTTAAAAACTCTTCATTTTGATTTTGATAATTTTGAAATGACCCAAGTGATTGAAGACCTCAATGAAAACCTTCTTTAGATCCACAATCTATTTTATCCTAAAGAAGACATCTTGCTTTGTTTGACTAAAGATAGTGGATCCTTCTCGATGAAATTTGGTTACCTGGTAAATTTGGATATTGATGAGGAGAGGGAACATTAGATACATATTTTTCAAACATATCAATCCTAAGGTCAACATATATTTTTGGTTAGCATCCCAAGATAAAATCCTCACTAATGATAACTTGGTTAGACATGGCATGATTATCTTGAATAGGTACTCCCTTTGCAAAGCTTCTTAGGAGTTAGTTCACAACCTTTTCTTGACCTACCCCTTTGGCTCAATAATTTTAGACCTACTAATCCAAAAATTTAATGTTTCCTATTTCCATCCTAGCTCCATTTTGTATTTTATCACACAATAGAAGCCACCCTGAATCTTACCCTCCATTTCCTTCTTGTGGTACCTAGTTATTCCTCATTGGTTTTGGGAAATATGTAGGGCTATAAATGATTGCATTTTTTTTAATAAAAGGAGGAATATTAAGTCCACATTTATTCACTTATGTTCCATAATAAAATATAATTAGAATAACTTCCCACCCAAATACAAGATCGTAGGCTCAAATGATGAGTTATCTATTCTTCATAATGGGAGCCTAACTTAAGATTTAGATTATTCTAAGCCAAAATAAAAAAGATATTACCAAGTGGTCCAATATACCTTTGGGTTAGATGAATATAAAATTCAAAATAGCCTCAAAAGGCAACCTAAGTAAGGTGAGGGGTAGAGGAGTTATTAGAGATTCTGAAGGGATGGATGTGGTAGCCTATGCAAGTCCCTTAGGAATATAAAACTAATCACGTAGTAAAGGCTAAAGCCACTTTATGGGGTATCCAACTTGATTCAAGGGCCAATATTATAAATATAGTCATTAAGGTTGATTATATCAACATATTTAATGCCCTTTTTATAAATTTTAATCCTTCTCATACCATTAAATAGATCATTGATGATGCCAAAGTATTAATTGGTCAGTTTTGAAAAGTGACCATAGGCCATATCTTTAGGGAAGGAAATTTGGTCACATATAAATTTGTTAATATAAGGGTTGGGTACCCATACTTGGTCACATGACATGGCTCTTCCAACTTATCTCTACATTTAATTTAAGTGATTCATAATTATTCTAACATCATGTAATAATTTTGATTGGGAGTAGTCACATGTGGGAGGCTTGATCTCAAACATAGAGATTTTAAACCCTTTGTTATCATCAAAAGTTTCACCCTTGATGAATTTATTCAAGACTCCTAACTTAAGTGATAGAATCATAAAAATATTAGGGTTTGGGTGACCTAGAGAGTGGATTAAATTTCTATATGGGGATAGCTCCCTTGATGAATCACTTAAGAACTATCACTAAATCTAGTATCTTGCAAGGGAAAAGGGAGAGAGAATTTAAATCAAACTATACTAGGGAGGTGATGCACCAAAATTATCTCCTCCACCTACCTATCATGTACTATGATCATGAACTATGACTTAATCTAATTACAACTCAAATGGAGTCTCAAAACATGAGTGTTTCACATAGAAGCTATAGTATGATGCATATGCTAAGGGGATGATCAAGAGGTCTAAAAGACACTAATGAATTCTTCTAATTTCAATCGACACAAGGCTATTTGAATCACTCTATGTAACCTAAAAATATTACTAACACCTAAAAATAGGTAAGAGATAGGAAAAATGAGAGGAGGTTACATACACAATCACTAACATGAAGCATACACTAGTTATAACCATAAGAGAAAGATAAATTTCAATCTTATTCATCTCAAGGGAAAATTAAAAGTGTTCATTTGGACAAGGATACACCATATCCAGTAAAAGGATCCCAAACAATGCCAAAATTAGACATATATATAGGAGAAGGAAGAAGAGAGAGAGAAAAAAGAGGTGTCAAGAGCCAATGATGGATATGAAGTAATCATGGAACATGCTACAAGATTGAATCAAATACCAAAGGATAAATATGAAATTTATCTTAAAAATGTGTGTGTTCCATTTGATGACAACTTGAGAAAGGTGGAATAGGAGTTATGTTTGGCTTGAAGACTCACCCTTGAGCACTTGAAACTGACCCTTAGAGTGATTATGAGATGACCAGTCACCTTCTTTGAGTCTAACTACCTTGGGCACTTGTTGAACATCCAAAAAGAGAAAAAAGAGAGGTGTCAAGATATAATTATGGATATAAATAAATAATAAAACAATTTTCAAGAAAGAATCAACTGCTAAAGGATAGCTATGAAATTTCTCTTCAACATGTGTGTGCTCCATTTGATGACAACTTGAGCAAGGTGGCATAGGAGATATTTTTGTCTTGGTGACACACCCTTGAGAAATTAAAAATACCCACCACTAACCTTATTGGAGTATAAATACCTTGGACACTTGTTTAACATCCACAATCAATCATCTCTCCATCTCTATTATGCCATTTTCTTCATAGTTCTCCCATTTCCTCTCTTGGAAGCATATTCCTTGTAGCCCTATTTTGGTACAAAGATATTTGGTTTGAGATATATAAAAGTATTATAGGAAAAATAAAGGTATATTTTAATACCCTTTATCTCATTATAGCTTCACCAAAAACTTCATGGCATAACTTCTAATTTAGATCCACTTTCTCAACACCTATCTTTTCCAATAGGCTTAATTAGGCATAAAATAAGTCCACATAATAAATACCATATAATGATATATATTAACACTAAAAATACATAAAAATATTATTATGTGGATTAAAAAAAAAATTAACAATGTTTCATGAAGTTTCATGGGTTACAATCAAGTTATGCAAGTTTTAAGCTTTATAGCCCTAGTTTGGCCATGCACAGGCCTAAGGAGGCTAAGAGTTGAGAAAATTAGATTGGTAGAGATTAAAGGTATTTAAATCCAATATAATAATTTATTTATGTATTCCAAACCTTAAAATTATCCAAGATTCATTTTTCCATGACCAACCTTCAAATCTCTCTATCATCTTAATGTCTATAATTCTATGTGTATTTTGGGTTATGTATGTCAGTTTTAGGTGTTTTGGTCTTTAAAATAATATTAAATGAATATATATCAACTTATAATTCATAATATGTATCCACATATGATATTATACCATTAAAATTACAAAACCCAAGACACACATTGCACATTTTCTCTTATTCTTGAAAATAGGCTTATATAAGTAGTTTCTAGTATGCTTGTCAGTGATTCTCATGGTTTGATGTTTTTAGGGTTTAAGAATGAATATTTGTTTCAATGATACTATTTTACCTATATAAAATAAAAATTTTAAACATATCATTAATAATTTACTCTTTCATTTTCATCTCCAAACCATCAATGCTATGCAAGGTTTACCCTCTTTCTTGAGAATGGAGACCTATAGATCTACAAACCTGTAGGTCTACATTAATTTCAACATTAGAAATTAATGGAATGTATTAATTGTAATTTAAATAATTTTATATCATAATTTACCTTATTATCATCACATTAATTCTCTCACTCTTCATTTTCATCTTCAAACCCTCCAATTCTTTCAAGGTTTACTTCTTAGGCTAGAGAGTGTGGACATATAGGTTTGCAGACTTGAAAATTTAATTTAACCTCAACTTAAGAAACTAACCATATTATTTATATATATATATATATATATATATATATATATATATATATATATATATTTTAACCTCATTCAAAATTTATAATGGTTTACAGGATCAAACACCTCTTTTTGAGTCTCTCAAATTATCTCTAAACACCTAGCTTTGCTTGCAAACACCAAACCAATGTATTTAGGTTTGTACAATTTGAGTGGATCTCAAGAATTATTTTAAGGATTTGGATAATTGATATATTATCTTATGATATTCATATATCTTCCTTTAATTACATCAATGTCTCTTTCACCTGAAATATCACTCAATACCTCAAAAATGGCTACTCATAAGACCTTTTTTCTTGACTTTGATAGATATAGATGAAAATTTTGACTATGTATACACAACCATATGAATATTATATTATTTTAAATGTAATATGTACTTGTAAATTCCTCACATCCTCCTTCACATGATTTTAATGGTTATATGTCTTATTGACAACTTGAACTTTCTCCTTCATGTTATGCATTGTTCACTTATAGGTGTTTGAAGGGACTACAAATGATTATTTGATCTTAAAAAAAGCCTAAGTGAATTTTAGGAATATGTTAGGACTCATGTCACACCTTAATACATTATAAAACGTTTTCAACAATAAAAATAATGAGATTTTTTCACTTTCTATGCCTACAACCTATATAAGTCACTTGTTAATGATCCTAAATTCACATTCAACCCCTCCCCTTAAAATTTTAGGGATTTAATTAGAATTAATGAGGATTTGTGGAGATGGTTATAATGTTATCCAAGGTATAATATATATTTTTAGGTTCATATAACCTTAATAATTTCTTTAACTGGGTTTCTTATGTAAAACACATAGGTAGTCTTCATCTTGGTTTATCTTGAGGGAATTGACAATCTATATATTAATTAAAAAACCATGGGGATTTCTTAAGGATACCACCAAACCTTTTACCATGCTCAAAATTCCTCAAAACTAGTCATAATGCTTTCCCATAGCCAAAACCCTATAAGTAAGCCCAAAATTTCCAATACTAGGCCATTTTATGTACCTTTTCCTCTTAACACATGCCATTGATGATGAAGAGTGATGTAAGAGGGATATTAAAACATTTTAAGACTAAAAAAACCAACCATTTTCATCCATTAATCTTGAAAACTTGTTGAGATAAGAAAACCCTACTTATGGGGTTTTAAGAGAGTTTTAGGTTATTTAACTTATTAATGATTATTCATAATGTTAAGTATCAGAGTGGATGCTAAGATATCTAGATCAAGTGAATTCATATTTTTTTATAGGCACAATTAAATCATGTACACAACACAATGGATGCAATAAAATTAAATCACATACATGAGAATATTGTATAAACAAGATAAAAGCCAAAACTAATCTTCTATAGAACAATAACTCACTAAAAGAGATGTAAAAATAGGAGTGCATGAGTAACTCCCCCAACAAAGGTGGATAGAGAGCCAATAATATAAGATTAACTCCCATACCTGAAATATCTAGTCAAAGGAGTTACTTCCTATTCATTTGATCAAAATGTAATTCTAAGTACACCTAAGCAAGCTTATCCATGAAATTAAGAAAAATCCAAGTGAGGGAAAAAATCCCATAATAAATATATAAGGGAAAAAATAAAATCCATACTATAACAACCCCCATAAGCACAAATTAGGTGGGTAGCATAAAAAAAAGGTCCCAACAACTAGACCTAATCAAATACCCAATACAAAGTGTAGACACTCAAAAACCACACAATTCATTTCTAGTCATCAAAGCACCCCATGACCCCATTTAATTACCTTAGACCATTTCTTAAGTTCTAAACCACCAAACATAAGTAAATAAGACTAATCTTAGCCATTTTGACTGTCTCCCTAATCACTGATGGTTGACCTGACCATTGATGATTACTTAAACTCTTACATGATCAAAGGAATAAATTTTAGTTAGACTATAACTCACTCATTGATTACCTATTGTCTAAATTTAGTCTATTGTTCACATGATCAATGTGTAATTAGATTGTTTGATAAACCATTTGTTAAAATCTTTGATTTGAACCTCTCTCTACTATATATTAAGAGATTAAAATAAATTTAAAATCATCATTAGGATCAATAAGTAGGTGCAAGAGGTTTTAACTCCCAAGCAAATATATAAACTAAGTATCTATGTTTTTCATCAAGTTTCAGTAATTAGTTCTATTTATTTTATTACTTGTGTCTTTCCCCTATATTTCTCTTTCACCTCACTTTCCCATATTGTAGTTTTGTAACTCCAAACACTTCATATCTTACCCAAAACCACCCACAACCTATTTCACTCACCTGAACACCCAATCCCTAGACTAGATACCTCTACATATAGATTTTTATCTTGAGTCCAATATTTAACCTAAACACCACACCCAAAACCTCTCTATAACTCCCCTCAATAGATTTATTTTTCCAAACTAGATCCCATAGTAACCACCGATGATCTTACCTAACCACTGGTAGACTTCCTTAACCACTAACAATCACCTAACTGCCGATGGTCATACCCAAACCATCCAAGGTCACTGTGTGTATATTTTTATAATAACAAGCTAATTTGAACCATCTGACCATACCCAAATTTCATTTTCTAAGTTCCTATTTTATCAAAAAACTTCAACTTATTTTTTTAATCAAGTTTGAGTAATTTAACATTAGTATTCAATCATTTATTGCTATTTTAGTCAAAATATCACTTATTTCTCTTCAAGAATTTATTATATTTGAATTTATTACCTTATATTATTTCATACAAGAACCTATTTTTAGTATATCAGAACTTAATTTTTATAAATGTTTGGATTGATAGCCTCCAAGGAAGCTTGTGCTTCTTAAATCTAGCCCACGCTAGGCAATCCATCCTACTATCTCAATAATAAACCATTATCTTCTAGTGTTTTCTTATCTAGAAGTCATCCTCCCTATAAAAAGAGGAGTATCCAAAATCATCTAGATTCATGTGTGCACAACAAATCAGGTTCTACTAACCTCACCCTTATTTCAAGTTTTACATCATTATTTCTAAAGAAAATAATCAAAATTTTAGTGAAATATTTTGGCATGCCTAGTGGGGCACTTGAGCTTTTTCTTGGGTTCATAGATGTAGGAAATTTAGTTAGATTTGATAATATTCATTCATTGCATTATTTTTTGAAAATTAAATGTTCTTTATTTCCTTTCTTCCCTTCCAAAATGCAAGTTCTAGTTTCTTTTGATTTCTTAGGAAAAAGTAAAAATTATCTTGTTTTTCTTTCACTTTTGAAAACCAAAAGTATTCATCCTAGGATTAGGATTTACATCATCATCTCTCATCTAGGTGCATCTTAGTTATTTTGTATTAATTTTAAAAAACACCAAAACTTTCCTTTGGATTAAAATTAACTTTTCATCCATAGTTTGTTCATGTTTATTATCTCACATAGCTTAAATTAATCAAGTAAATTTATCATAGTCTCACTTCTCTCCATACACACAAGACCAAAACATATACTCAATTAAGCTTCAAAACATTGACATAAGGCCTGAATGGGATTTCATCACCTAGTGGTCACCTTTCCTCAATTTTCCTACTTAGATTTCACCACCAAAGGGAGAACCAACTTAGTACTCTAGTTGAGTATAATGTCTAGTAACTCAATATATTCTAGCTAAATACCTGACACCCTTATCATTTTGGTGTGTGAATTGAGGGGGTAGGCCCCAATATCAAGCCATATACCAAGTTATAGTATAGATATTGATAGACTTTAATTACTTGAAACCATCCTTAGATATCTTCTTTTAGTACCTGCTCTACAAGCCCATGTTGGTCTTCTTACCTTATTTAAAATTGAGGCATAAGCCAAAAGAGAGATAATAAAGTATCATATGATCTTAACACACTTTAGTATATGAATTATTTTCCTTGAGATATTTTTATTTTTTTTTCTTTTCTTTTGAGTTGTGATATTACTTGTATCTTTCTCTTCCCTTCCTTACATGGTTCTTACTAGAGAATAACTAAGAAACCAATCAAATCAGGATCCACCTCCTAACCACCAATCTTCCTCTTCCTCCTCCATGGAGTACCATTTAGATGTGGAAAGTTCATCCCACCTTCTGGAAGTCTTATTATACCTTGAATATTTTTCCAAAGAGATATAGATTTATTTACCTTTCTGGATAATAACCCCATAGCCCTCTAATATTACCTTAACACCATATCTCACTATACCCCTGCTTCAGTCCCACCTATTGATCCACCCTATGGTATGACATTCCATATTATGGGTAGCACCTATATTTCCACCCTTTCTACCCAACCTTTAGTCACCCAAACATATTCTTCTACCAATTATCCTACCAATACCACATCCAAAACTAAGCCATCCAACCAACCAACACCCAAATTCTTTCCACCCCAACTAATAAACCTTCTAATACCTTTGGGTACTTATACTCCACTTATCATTGGAGTACCCTCTACTAGTTTTTCTACCCTTATTCTTATTTCTAACCTACCAACCTGTTCTCCATTTCAAATCTTGGTGGTTTCTATACCTTTTACCCTTCTAACCATTAGTACCAAGGTCACCACCCATCCTCAACCTATCAACCCAAGAATAACTCTAACCCAACCCATGTAAATTCCCCCAAAAATGCCTATTATACCCAAACCAAGCTATATTCCTAACCTACAAGGGTATATAACTCCATCTTCTACCCAACCTCCTACATCCACTTACCCATACATGGCATCCACCCAACCACCTGTGTCTACATACCAATATGTGGAAACATCCCAACCTTCCACTAGATATCCTTAAGTTTCACCTAACCAAACCCAACAAAATTTACCTTAAAACTATGGGGGTGCACAACTACAAACAAATCTAGTCAACATGTTAATGGACAAGATGACCAATTTGGAGTCAAAATTTTCTAGTGCCCATAAATTCTTATCATACAATCAAATTTGTAACAAACCAATTCATACATCCATCCCAATCTAACCTTATCCTCATCAATGGGAAATTTTAAAATTTTCAAAATTTTAGAGCAAAGAAGATCCCCAACAACATCTTAGAGCATTTAGACACTCTTTTTATTTAATTTCTTATGATGATGTTCTCCTTCTTCACACATTTCCCATATCCCTATTCATTATGGAGTTAGAATGGTAAAGTGATATTACCAAGCATTCCCTCTTTTATTGACCCCTCCCATGGAGGAATCACCTTCCAAAACATTAGAGTCTTTGATTGATTAAAATTATAAGGTATAACCCATGGGTTTGTCCTTTGAGACCAATATTGAAAATACCAAACCTATCTATAAGCCTTTTTCTAGACCGGTTCAAAACTTGGAGTACCTATCCAAACCCAACATGGATCATGCCACATTTTAGAACCATCTTAGGCTACCCTATCCAACCAAGAAACAACCCTTAACCATACCATTATCAACCAACCTTTACCTCTTAAACCATAATTAAACCAACCAAACCAAATCCACCCAAAGTAACCCAAACACCTTATACCATCCCAAAAAATCCCATCAAAAACCTTGGCATGCTCCCTAATTAGATCCTTATTCACCCTCCATTAAATTTGGATTTAGCACCATCT
Organism: Torreya grandis; assembly: GCA_037957365.1. NCBI lineage: Eukaryota > Viridiplantae > Streptophyta > Pinopsida > Cupressales > Taxaceae > Torreya > Torreya grandis. Next base: position 3,144,842 of record JARHVA010001702.1, read on the forward strand.
AGCCCACTAAATAAACCCCATGCTAAGCCAACCAAGAAACTGGAGCCACTTAGGATCTAGAAACCCAAATCATTGCCACCCATTTCTACCTTGCCTTCTATTTTAGGATCACATCCTTATTCCATCTTAGGACCTCATCCTTCCATTAAGAATACATATCTCCCAAAGACAACCCAATCCTAACCTCTTCCTTTAGCTACACCTCTACTTATTCTTTCCATGTCTTTCACCTCCAAACCTCCCATTACAAAACATTCTACTTCTAACCTTTATATTTCCAAACCACCCACTACCAACCCTATTATTTATAAACATTCTAAATCTAAACCATTTACCTCAAAGCCATTAACTTTTAAATCATATACCTTCAGGTCATTAAATTCCAAAATTCCACCCACTAAGAATATTTCACCATGAAAAGCCCTCATTATGAAGCCTACTCTTGAGAATGCTTCCACCCTGAAAGCCAAAGTAAAAACCCTAACGCCCTTATCACATTTTCTTGAGTCCTACTCAACCATCCTAAAAATACTATTACAATATTATTTCTTGACTTTGCCTCTTATCAAACCATTTGACCCCCATAATCTGAAGCCATCCTGATTTGATGACAATCTAATTTTCTCATGCCATAGAACACTAGGACATGATATGGAGAACCATACAACTCTCCAAGTCCTAGTCCATAAGCTATGTGATAATGATGACCTATTATAAAAATATCTTCACATGAGCCCATTTCCACTTCAAGAACCAAAATCAACCACCCAACACTTACCTACTCCTACACTCTCATCTAAGAGTGAGGAGGAACCAAAGTGGTCCTATAGCCCAAATTTTCCCCAAATCCATACCATCCATGTGGTCACATGGTCACAAGCCCAATAAAAGGATAAGGGGAAAGAAAATGTCTCTATTCCATGGACATACCCTTTTTCCACCACCCAATAGCCCAATCAAACCCAAGTACCATCACCTTCACCTAATCCCAAGGTGTCCATCTTGGGTACCTCTCAATCTAACCCTTTCGAGTCAATCCAAAGAGTAGTTCTAAGGAAACTTCACCAAACATTGGTTAATATGAGTTTATATGAACTAATAAATACCTCACCCCATCACCACTAGATGATGATAGAGGATTTATAGTCTATATAGGTTTAACTAGAATATCCACTACCTCTAGCAGCCTTTCTCAGAGCCCTTCAGCTTTCCACTCTTATTACCTTTAAGGATTTATAAATACCCTCCATTTATCCTCAAGATCTAGATACTTCCCTCTTTATTACTACATACATCAACCAAATCCACATCAAGAGGGTTATGATTTATGGAGGAGATAACATCAACATTATCTCCCACATGTATGACCAAATTAAATTATTAGAGAAATTTATGTTAAAAACCATAACAGTGCTCTGCTCCTTCAATGACACTATGGAAATAACTCTAGGAACTATCATCTTGTACATTAATTAAGGACCTCATACAATTCCTAATCTCTTCTACATGGTAAAAGGTGAGTTATAATACAATGTTCTACTTGGATACCCTTGGATCCTTTCCATGAATTATGTTTCATCTACCCTACATCATTATATAAAATTTAAGCATGAGGGTCAAGTAGTTGCCATACAAGTTTACCCAATTCCTTTCACATCTTACAACATGATGTACTAGTTGAATGATGTTCTCCTTCTCCCATCAACCAAACCTTCACCAATCAATGACAACCCCACCTCTTTCACAAACTAAGCCTTGACTAGATCATCCATAATTTCTACCCAAATCCCCATGAAGGACTCCTTGGAATCAACATTCTAATGTCTCTCTTAAGGAGTATCACCTCTTGACCTTAGATGCCATCCCTACTCCCTAAGAGTAAGGGAACCTTGACCAAAACCTTGATTATGACACCAATATTATAACTACTATTCCTTTTAGGCCTCTTAATATCCAAACTAATCTTGTCTGTGGGATAATTGATCAAGTGATTGCTACCTCCTTGACCTCCTCTTCTCTTTGACCATTCACCTTTGATTTCTCCTATCTAGATAAACTAGAGTTCACCAAGGCATACCTCCATAGGTGTGCTTAGAATGGATTTGGTCTAGGCTGTTACAAATATGGACCACATGATTTATTTCTATTTAAGACCCAAAAGCCTCATGATAAATTTATCCTTAGATTATTTACACCTAAAGATCCAACCAATTCACCTCTCATTATCATCATTGACAAGGAAGTCCCACTCTCACTGAAGGATTTTGATATCATTCGCCCTAATTTTTTTCATCAACATGATTAGTCTTGGACCCCTAACTTATCAAAAGGATGGGGAGACCATAAAAATTATTTTGACTCATCCTAAGATGGTATAAGATGACTCTCCTACCATTAATACCATTCGGTGTTAGGATGATGATTCCATTCTTACCTATCTTAGTGTAGAAGATTCCTTTATCCATAAATCCCTCCCTCTTGAGACTTTAACCATGTTGAATGAATATAATATAGATTTAAACTTGGTTACTCATGATAACCCACACATTATAAAAATTGGCCACCTAATAGATTCCTTAGAGCTTCAAGATTTTCCCTCCTTGTGAGACCATAGGATAAAATTTACTTGGTCTTATAATTTCATGCCAGGAGTTTACCCTTCCATCGCTACCTATAATATCTTTACTACACATGATGCCAATCTTGTCAAGCAAAAGCTTCATTGGATGCACCTTCATATAGCCCTTCTTGTAAAAGAACAGATTTAATGCCTTCTATCTATGAATTTCATCCAACCCATTGACTATCCCTAATGGGTCTTGAATGTCATCCCTATCACCAAAGAAATAGGGGGTCTTTTCATATGCATAGATTTCCATGATCTTAACCTTGCTTTCCCAAATGATGACTTCCCTTTACCAAGTATTGATGAGATTGTTGATCTTATATTTGGTCATGAGATGGTACCTCTTATGGATGGTTTCTTGAGATATAATCAAATCTTGATTTCCCTTGAATACCAATATAAAACTAATTTTATCATCCCATGGGGAACCTTCTACTATAGGGTCATGCCTTTTGGTATGAAAATGTTGGTGTGACCTACAAATTTGCCATGACCTATATCTTCCATGAACTTATTCAAAAAACCATAGAGGATTACATAGATAACCTTATTGGGAAATAAAAATGTCATAAAGATCATTTAGCAATTTTCAAGAATATTTTTGAACACCTCTTCCATTATCATGTTCACCTTAACCCCAAAAAATGCATTTTTTGGGTCTTATTAAGAAATCTCCTTGGATTTATCATCTTTCTTCAAGGAATCGAAGTGGATCCCACCAAAAAAAAATGTGGTCCTTGATATGCCTCCTCTGACCCACCTCAAACTACTCTAGAATTTGTAAGGGAAGCTCTAATCCATTTGTCACTTCGACTCTCAGCTATTTGATAGATGTCAACCTTTTTACCACCTTATAAAAAAAGATGTAAATTTTAAGTGGAATAAGGACTATCAAAAGGCCTTTGATTCAATTAAAGAGCAGCTTCTTTCTCCACCTATCCTCATTCCTACCAAAGAGGATCAACCTTTTTACCTTTATATTTCTACCACTGACCACTCTTTAGGGGCAATGTTGGCACATAGAGATGAGTAACATAAAGAGAAAGTCATTTATTATATAATTCAAACACTTATAGAGTACGAGACTTGGTATACCCATAATAAAAAACTTTTCCTTGCCTTATTATTTTTATCTTCCAAACTCTACCATTACCTTCTTAACCACAAAGCCTTTATCATAACCAACACTGACCCCCTCAAGTATATGCACTCAAATCCATACCAAAATAAATGTATGGTCAAGTGGCTCATGATTTTATCTAAGTTTGATCTTAATTTCCTTTATTATAAATTAATTAAAGGGAAATTAATTTCAAACCAATTATCCAAATCATCTTTATCCAATAACCAAACTTTCTCTCTCGAATTTCTTGATGAGTCCATCATGACCCTTCTCAAGAGAACATCACCTATCAAATGACCATATTATTTGATATATCAAAGTGTTAATGTTTTGGGTGATTTAATATAATCCTTATTCCCCTTAACATTGAACCCCTTCCTTTATCCTTCAAACATGACTTTGATTATACCAATAACATGGCTAAATATGAAGCCCTAGTAACAGGTCTCCAAACTACTTTAACTTTCAAAGTCAAGATGATTAGTGTTTTTAGGGACTCTTAACTTGTGGTAAATAAAATAAATGGATCTTATAAATTTAAGAATGATTTTTTATATTAGTACAAATAAATAGTTGATGTACTCTTATCATCATTTGAACATTACCTTATCCAAACCATTTTGTGGTCTACAAACAAGTTTACCAACACAATGGCTTCCCTTGATTCTTGGATCCCATCTACACCTTCTAAATCTAAGATATTTATTGATATCCATAATATTACCAAACCATATTTTACCAAATCAAACCCTCCTTCCATCTGTAGTGTTGAATAAGCCCCATCTACTCTTTAGTATAAGAAAATATTTTTAACTATCTCAACCTTATCATCATCCCTTATGATCTTTCTAGTAATGGTTAAAAAGTATTTATTTAGATTGTCTCTTGTTACACCATACTGGGTGGACTTATTTACAAGCATGGCTTTGATGGTATTCTTTTCTACTACCTACGTAACCATGAGATTTATCATGCTATCAAGGAAATTCATGATGGGATTTGTAGAGGACACTTTAGTGGCTTAGTTTTCACTAAATGTGTCCTTCATCTTGGCTACTATTGGCCCACCCTTAACTAGGACTATTTTTATTATGTAAAAAAGTGTGTAAAATTCAATAACACAATGATTTACATCATGCACCTAGACATAATCTCTAGGTATCTAAGGATTTCTAGCCCTTTTAATTATGGGGACTATATCTTATTGGTGAAATTAACCCCCATTATTTATAGTGACATCATTTATCATCATTATAATAGAACATTTCAACAAATGGGTGGAGGCTATTCCTCTCATTTCAACCAAAGTTGATAAGATTATCAATTTCATTAACCATCATATTATCTATTATTTCAATGTTCCTCATAAGATAATCATCAATAATGGTATATATTCTAAGAATAAAAAATTCCAAGGTCTTTTTGACTCATTTGTCATTAAGTTAAGTTTATCCTCACCTTATTATTCACAAGCTAATAGATAGGTGGAAGCCTCTATAAAAACCCTTAACAAAATTCTAACTAAAATGGTTAATGTATCTAGTTAGGATTGGCATTGACACATCCATTTCACCTTATGATCATATCATACTAGCATTCAAACCCCTATGGGTGGTACCCATTTCTCCCTTATTTTTAGAGTAGAGGCTATCTTACCTCTCAAAGTCTAAATTCCCTCCCTTCACATATCCCTATAGGATATAATTTTTGATGGTGATTATCATCAATAATGTTTATCCCAACTCAAGCTACATAATGATCATAATTTGGTCACACTTAACCATATTTGGGTTTATCAAGAATGAATCAAGTATGCCTATAACAAAAACCTAAGAGAATGAGAATTAAATAACAAATACCTCATCCTAAAATAAAATCAACATGTAACCAATATAAATAAAATCAAGTGGGGTAAGTTTACTTTCAATTGGCTTGGACCTTATATCATTACACACAAGTATGGATTAGGAGTTTACCAATTATCCTCTCTTGAGGGAAAAATGGAAAATTAGTATATCAATGATTCACATCTACATCTTTTCTTTTATTAAATAAGATCAAACTCATTTTATATCTAACTTAAGTTCATCCCTTGTATGAGATTTTCACCTTCATCACCTCACTTTGAGGACTACCGATTAAAGCATAGAATCATGTGATTTTCCATCACATTTTTAGACTTAATTATAAACATGGGTACCATCACTTTACCCATGGCATGATTATCATGTATACTTTTTGTACTTAATAGGATGGAATCTCATGGTCATTATCTCTCACAAAATCCTCTCACCCACTATTTTAACCTTCTTGTGCTTTAGTTTTGCCTTCATAAAGATATGCCTTTTAGCCTATATAAGAAATAATATGTCATTAAAATAAAAAACATTAACAACCATATATCCTATGGGTCATCTCTAGCATTATCATCTTGTTCCCTTGAAGGCTAGTGACAAAAACCAATCAAAATTGCTCAATCTAAGGTATACTACTCCCTTGAAGGACAACTATCAAAAATCCTAAAACAAGTCTCAAAAATATTAGACCACTCCCTTAAAGGATGGATAGGTAAACATATTTTTCCAAAGTGAGAAATTTCTTAGAAGCTTCTCACATTGATCAGTTTCCCCAAAGCAATAACAAAAATATCAAAAGACCATTATTTGGAAGCCACAATTGGATTTCATCAGTAAACTTCCTACATCAATCAGTCTACACCATCTATGACATAGATTTATTCATATTGACTCTATGACAACCTATAGAGGAGGCATGTTAACCTCACATGAAGGTTCATTTATCATCCATCTCCCCTTTATACCCTCTATAAAATAAGGGATTTTGAGCTTACTTGACACTATGTGATCCATACATTTTTAAAATAATTGATAACCATTGATGTGAAGCATGTGAAGGCCTTATGTTCATAAGATGGTCTAACTTCAATTTTTTGGTCCTTGATAAATAATTATCATGATGTCTCCTTCTTGTTTTCTCAACTATTTTTTTGATACATTCACTAGATGATTGCCTTTTGATTGTTTTATCTTTCTTTTCTTTTCTCACATCTAGTCTTGTTGTCCAAACATACTCTATGTGTTTTAAAATTAATTCACCTTCATATAATCAAGTTTAATCCATTAAGAAACATCTAAATAATAAATATATGTTTTGTGATTGCTTTCTTTCCTTATTCATTTAACTTTTTTAATCATAAAACCATTTTAATGAACCAATCACATCAAATAATCACAACCATTTTTCACATATATTACCATTTCATCATTTATTTTTTTAATGTGTCATCCACATATGTATCCATCATATGTATATCTAGATAAGGAAGCATAGATTCAGTCAATTTAAAATATCTACATTTATAAACATACATCTACTCATGAGAGAAGTGATAATCAAAACATCATCATCATCATCATCATCATCATCATCATCATCATCATCATCATGTCTAATAAATAAAAATAAATCCTTCATAGCCATAAGCAACATACATAAAATCATAATCACATCACAACATCATAATCCTATCACAAATATAATCACATCATAAATTGAATCATTAATAACCAATAACCATAAACCATAATCCACATCCATAACCATGATCTCATAATATAGATAATCATATGTATAACACAAATATCTTTGTCTCTCACAAAAATGTATACATCTCACTACATCAGCTCATAGGCTGGTATAAAAATCATGTATTGCATCAAAATAGGCATCTCATAAGAGTCTAAGGTGGAAGAGTACTACTTATCTATAGATCTTATCTATCCCTTTCCTTATTTGTACACCCATAGATACCACCCATTGACTAGGTGTCACACTACTAACTCCCCTAGTAACCAATGCTTTATACTCACCATATCAAGGATCATCTAGAAGATATCTAAAGACTAATGCCTCATAATATCTGAGCTCATCGATCATGGCCACATCCCTATCCATAATAATGGTTCTTGATTATCCTACAAGTGTTAATGCCTACCCTCCTACCTATCTTAGAGCATCTCTCTCATGTGTGATTGAGGCTTGTTGTGCTCTTGCCTAATCCCCCTCTTGGGTAAGAGTGTCCATCTAGCCTTATGTCATATCTCTCTCTAGGGTCACTACTACTAAAGCTACATGTGTCTTAGATAGAGCTTCTCTCACCTAATCTCTCTCTATAATAAGTGTCTAATTATTAGGGGCATCCACATTCATATTATCCCCACCCCCTCCACCATGTCTACATTGGGAGTCTATTATACACCATCTCCCATAAACACTAGCATTGCATAATGCACCTAAAACCATACAAGGTAATCTAGTATAACCCCTGTATCATCAATATACATGTCCACTAGTATCTCCTCATGATCAATCTCTATCTCTTCAGGATATAGTGGAGGTAGTTGTGCCTCGATATCCTCTCTTTTGTATCTTGGTAAATCACTTGGGACACCCTAAATAAGCCTAAACTACCTCATGACCCTATCAAATGGGATGATATTAACCTCATGGTCTTTCCTCTCATAAATCCACCTATATCTCTATAGTGATAGGGTCTTTTTAACATAGCTCACCCATGTTGGGAATCTAGTGTATGGCCTCCAAATGACCTCTCCATCAACCAGTGCCTCCAACCTATCCCTATACCACTATAAGTCTCATACTACTCCCCTTAGTGTTTTAAGTGAGTAATCAACTATCCTCCTCATAAAACTAACTCTAAAGTCCATCTAGGTCTATGTGTACCATGAAAATCCACCTAGTTGCATTATTCTAATATGTTCATATGCCTAGTGGTGAAAAACAAATTTGATGATAATCCCATATTTCTTGTGTACTTTATATCCCTAAATCTCCTAGTATATCTAAACTAGCAACACTAGATCCTAATCAAACACTATCTAATTGATCAACATGTCAAAAAATAATACTTACTAATAAAAAGGGAAATCTACCACTACTCAAATCTAGGAGTGTATAGCAAATAATGGCTATCATCATCATTGTGATAATTCATCTCACTCCCCTATCCATCTAATACATAGGTGCATAATAGAAACCTCATGCATACCACCTAATATGAATAAAGTCCATACCAAACAACTAATCCATATGCACATCTAGCTCCTCACTATCAATATGCCTTATAAGCTCACCCCATATTGATATCCATAAAATCTAATGAATATACTCTATTAGGATGGTAATATCTCCATTAGGAAGCAAGAAAGTGTCATTATCTAGATCCCATCTCTTGATGAGGGCCACCAATATAACCATATCTCTAGGCATGTGTTAATAATACCTCATGCCTCTTAGGCCCATTTCTATTATGTGCTCCCACTCCTGGTCTATTATAGCCTTGCATACCTCATCTAGGATCTGAGGCACTCAGTCTCTCATCTATAACTACTCCCTTGTCTACAAAGTTAGATGTATACCTTAGATTAACTTACATATCAAACATTTCCTATATATTATACCTATTAACCCTCACCCCTACCTTAACCTATTTACCTAACATTAACCAATTCCTACCTAAACCATATATTATCTTAAGACCTATCCTACCTTACCTACCTTACACAACCCTAACCCTTACCCCATCTAACATCTTATCTAAACATTTAACTCATTCTTGATCTAACCTTAACCCTCTCTTACTATACCTCTTTTACATAATTCCTCACCTAACCCTTCAACCTTTAAACCCATACCTTGTAATAACCACTGACAGTTGAGTGTTGACCAATTAAGGTTCCTTATGGAACCATCACCGATTAACCATCAACCAATAATGGTTCCTTATGGAACCATAACCGATCAACCATTAACCACTGATAGTTTAGTGGTGGACCATCAATGGTCCATACATCAATTACTTAATGGCTAGCTATCGAATGATGATGGTTGATAGCGACTGTCGATGGTCACTATGTGGTGATTATTGATGACCTAACCCTAGGTTTCTTCCACCTCACCTTTTGGAAACTCTTAACAAAATATCTAAATTCTACCTAAACCTCTATAACCCTCCCCTACCTTAATCACCTCAAACCATTTCACCCCCCTCTAAAAATTTCATACCAAAATTAAAATCCCCCAATTTTCAACCCCTAACCCAGCCGTATATAAAAATAATTACAAAAATAAAAAACAAAAACTAGTTTTATTTTTGTGCACTAACCATTTAACCCCTAACATTTCCTTGGTCACTTTGACTGCATTGATTACCTTGTCATGATTGACAAACTAGTTTTATTTTTATGCACCAACCATTTAGCTGTCTTGGAGAATAACCCTTTTTGGTATCGAAACCTATGACCATTTTTTCTTCTTAGGATCACATCTTACCTTAGATACTTGAGAATACATTAACCTTGCCTAAGAAACTTGAGTTTATAGGAGTAACCCATATCATCTATGCCTAATATTATGGCATGGTTACCCTGTCACTTGTCCATCTATTGCAACCTTATTTTAACACCTACCTCAACTATGGAAACCTATTATATGTATGATCTATGATATTTTACTTATTCACATTCTTTGTGCTTATTCACATTTAAATGCCCAACCAATCAGCCTTATCACCCACCTTGTGACTTATAGATCTGCTTATCAAACTCAAACTTGATTCTATTTCACCTCATTGATTCTTGATTTGAGGAAGAACACCTCCTCCCATACTTGGGGCATCCAAACTTGAACCAAAATATCTATTTTTTTTGCTTCTTGTTGATAAAAACTACACAATAAAAAAGGGCAAAATATAGACACTCAAAAAATTGCATAATGTGTTTCTAGTCATTAAATCACCCCATGCCCCCTTTAATTACCTTAGACCATTTCCTAACTTCTCAACTGCCAAACATAAGTAAAAATGACTAATCTTAGCCATTATGAATATGTCTCCCTAACCAATAATGGTTGACCCTCGATCACTAAAATTTGACCTGACCATCGATGGTTACTTAAACTCTTGCATTATCAAAGAAATCAACTATAGTTTGACTGTAACTCACTCATTGATTACCTGCTATCCAAATTTAGTTTGTTATTCACATGATCAATGTGTAATTAGATTTTTTGATAAACTATTTGTTAAAATCTTTGATTTGAACCTCCCTTTCCTCTATATTAAGGGATGAAGAAAAGGTTGAAATCATCATTAAGATTAATAGGTAGGTGCAAGAGGTTATAACTCCTATGTAAATCCAAAAGCTAAGTATATGTGTTTTTCATCAAGTTTTAGTAATTAGTTCTATTTTTTTCATTTTTTATGTCTTTCCCCTTTATTTTTCTTTCACCTCACTTTCTGGTGTTGAAGTTTTTTAACTCCAAACACTTCACCTCCTATCCAAAACCACCCAAAACCTATTTCACTCACCCAAACACCTAATCCCTGGACTATATACCTTTGAATATCAATTCCTATCTTGTATCCAATATTCAACACATACACCATTCCCAAAACCTCTCTATAACTCCCCTCAATAGATTTCATTTTTGAAACTAGATATCATAGTAACCATTCATGGTCTTACCTAACCACCAACAGTCATCTAACCACCGACAGTCATACCCAAACCACTAACGGTCACTGTGTATCCATTTTTGAAATAACAATATGATTTAACCCATCTGTTGATACCCAAATTCCACTTTTTGAGTTTTTATTTTATCATTAAATTTCAAATTATTTTCCAAATCAAGTTTTAGTAATTTATCATTAGTATTTAATTGTTTATTACTATTTTAGTCAAAATATCACTTGTTTATTTTCAAACATTTATTGTATTTGATTATATTACCTTCTATTATTTCATGCAAGCACCTATTTTTAGTATAGTATAAATTAAGTTTTTTATAAGTATGGATTGACAACCTCTAAGAAATCTTGTGCTTCTTAGATCTATCCCATGTTAGGAAATCTACCCTATTATCTCACTAATCAACCATTCTTTTCTAGTGTTTTCTTATCTACAGGTCATCATCCCTAGACAAAGAGGAGTATCTAAAATCATTTGGATTAATGTGTGTAAAACAAATTAGGTTTGAATAACCTCACCCTTATTTCAAGTTTTACATCTTTATTTATAAATAAAATAAGCAAAATTTTAATGAAACACAAAGCAATATCCCATAAAGTAGAGAAAAGGAGAAAACTTATAGGAAAAACTCCCCCAAAAAGAGAGACATAAAATAAGTGAAGAGGATAGAATCCCCCCTAAATATGATTTTACTATTGATGTATACCACACCCCATGAAGATATTATAGATTAATGAACTTGATCTCAGTGAAGGGTTTGGTGAATATATCTACAACCTACTCTGAAGACTAGAAAAATCTCAAGTGGATGACCTGACCATGAATAAGATCTTAAATAAAATACATGTGAATCTCAATATGTTTGATTCATTGGTGTTGAATTAAACTCTTTTATATTTTAATGGTACTTTATTTATCACAATAGATGATGGTGGGATGCCTAAAAGGAATGCCAAACTCAAATAGAATCCCTTAAAGCTAAATAACCTCAATAGTTGTGTTAATATCTCCCTTGTACTCTACCTCTATGGATGGTATAGAAATATCATTTTAATTCTTGCTAGACCAATTGATAGGACCAAAACCCAAGGAAAAGTTATAACCTAAAGTGGAATTAGGATTCTAATTAGTTCCAACACATTCTGAATCTATAAAACCAACCAAGTCAACCTCTATGCTAAATTTATACTAAATCCTAAATCTATAACATCCTTAAATGTAGTGAAGTATCCACTTGGATAAATTTTAGTGCATCTCATGAGGCTCCTTCATGAATCATAAAATAATACCTACTACATATGAAATGTTGGGCCTAATATGAGTCAATTAAATGAGGCTACTAACAAGCTATGATACCAAGTGGAATCCACTAAAGGTGTAGAATAGTCAACCTCAAGTTTGATTATTTATGTAAAGGGATTCAAATATGGATTATAATTAACAATGTGAAACTAATATAAAATATTAAAAACATATTTGGGTTGTGCAAGTGAAACCCCTGAATTAGCCTATGAAATCTCAATGCCAAGAAAGTAATGTAGAATACCCAAGTCTATCATGTCAAATATGTGTTGTAGAGTTATCTTCACCACTAAAATAAATGATTATGAACTCTTGGTGATCAAAATATCATCAACATAAAGGACTAGTATCAATAAATAATCATCCTACCATAAAAATTATACATTGGGGTTTGAATGACACTTAGTGAAACCTAAAGTATGGAGGAAGGAATCCAAGTATGAGGGGTCTATTTGAGGCCAAGATGGATTTACTAAGTATAAAAAATAAGGATGAATCTTAAATAAACTTATGTGGCTTCTCCATGTAGATATCCTCCTCAAGGTATCCATGAATAAAGGCACTCTTCACATCCATCTGGTGTACATCCCAACCATGTGTTGTGACTATAGCTAGTGTGAGTTACATCAAAGTCATCTTTGTAATAGGTGCAAAGGTATCTAAGTATTAAATTTTGGCTAAATGTGAAAAACCCTTGGTGACTAATCACACCTTATATTTATCAACTAACCCATTTGCTAAAAATTTGGTCTGATATATCCACCTACATTAAACCATCTTCCTTCCCTTAAAAAAGTGAAGTCAAATCCTAGGTGTGATTTTTGATCAAGGAATAATGTTCTTCCTACATATAATTATCCGACTTAGGTATTATTTAATCCTCTCATAAATTCTGTGGATATAAAACTAAAACAAAGAAAGCATGTGAACCATTATGATAATCTACTTGAATACGTCTATCATCTGTTGGATCCCCAACCCAAGTGTCTATACTCTAAAGTGTCTACTTATCCTAAAGGGACCTAGATGTGGATGAGTTAAGTTTTGACTCATCATACTCTAAAACATGAATATAAGTGGATGTAGAAGACTCCCCATCACTACCCTCATTGTTAGAAATAGAAGAAGAAGAAGACCCTGGCTTAAAAATCTATTCTGGAATATCTAAGTCAAAAGAAGAATCATCAAGTCTAAGTGAATATAATGAAAGGGAAGAAGTGTCAAGTGTTGAGTCTTTTTGACTCTCCTAAAATTCAATAATTCTATCTATAAACAAATCATGTTTGGTTAGATGTGGAAGGTGGTACCGCTTGACACCATCTAGATAACCTAAAAGGATACAAGGCTTGGACTAAGGTTCCATAGATTTGTATATATTCTTTGGTATATGTGACATAGTTAGAGATTTAAAAACCCTAAGGTCTTCAAAATCAGGTTTCCTTCCATGCCAAGATTAAAAGGGTGTTATGCCTTTCAAATCTTTGTGATGAAATTTATTCTAAATATAACAAACACAATTAATGGCTTCAACCCTATACTGAGGTGATAAGTGTGATCAATAATAATACAAAAAGGGATATTAGTATGGTGTTAGTATGTAAGAAATTAAAAAAACACATTAATAAAGGCTTACACCTCTAGCCTAAACACTCAAAGAGCTAATGAACAATGCAAGTAATTATCAAATGAATGTAAAACAAGAGACCTTACCTTCCATGAGAGAAAGTGGTGTATGTTGGCAATTAATTAATGTGATCAGTTGTGTGATAAATAATTATTTGACAATGGAGCTCCTTACAACACCTTTCCTTGTCACCTTAGTAATGTTGAGTTTCGCTTGGCTTGGTTTGGCTTAGCAAATTGGAAATATAACACTATAAAAAGGGAAGCATTATATGTATTTTTTCATGATAATTTTACACCAAGAGATATTATTTATCAATGGGTGAGGCCTTATATTTATAACCTTCTAAACTAACTATAACTCAAGTGTAGTTAGGTTAGAGTTAATTGTGGTTGAGTTTAAACTAACCCTAATTGAGTTAAGGAGGGGACATGAATTTAATATTTGGGATAGATATCCCATTTATTAAGCATGGCTCTCCATTTTTGAATTTATGGTATTTAGGGAGATATTTTTAATTCCTTGATTTTGAGTATTTGACATCATCATGACATCATTCTATTGAATTTTCATTTTTATAAAATTTATTCTTACTAATTGCACATGGAAATTATACTTAAGCATTAAATTTTATTTAATTAGATAATTCATTTTATTTAGCATTTTTGTACTTTATGAATTGTTTAAGTGACTCACTTAATGGGGCCCCAAAGGCTAAACTATCAATTTTTTAGGTCACAAGTTGATTGGAGATGAATCTATGAGATGTTATTATTATGTATAGGATAATACCCCAAATAGGTATGCCTCAACATGATTTTAATTACTAATTTATAATGTGTAGATGAAATTGGGGAATTTAGTTATTCATAGGCTTAATTTGTATTATTTTATAGAAATCAATTTGAATTCTAGTTACAACATGGCTATGGCTAGAATGGGGTGTCTACAGTTTGCTCCTATTTGGGAAGATGTTATAAGATATAGGAACAATAATGTATTCTCAAATAATTAAGAAGTAATTAATTACTAATTCCCAAGAAGGTGATGGATGAGCCCTTGATTCCTCCTTGAAGGAGCAAGTGGTAAATAAGGTCAGTGAATAGTCCCTAAAAAATAAAGAAGCAATCATGACCTAAGGGTAAAGGGGGTATAAAGACATATTTGACCAAAGGTGGTTATAATCAATGGCATAGTGAGATGTCCCATTAGGGTATATTAAAAGGATGATTTGCTCAAAGGTATTTATAATCATCAGCATAATGAGGTGAAAATAATGATTTGTTTAAAGGTGGTTATAATCATTAGCATAAGGAAAAAATCCCCAATAGGTGGATAGAGATAATGATTTACCCAAATATGGTTATAATAATTATCATAATGAAAATTCCCTAGTAAGGAAAATAGATTTAAATATAATGATTTGCCTAAATTTAGTTATAATCATTAGCATGGTGGTTTACCTTAATAGGGTAAATCAAGAAAGGGGGATTACGTATGGAATCTGTACTCATGGAGTAAGAGTAAGTTGGAATAGAGGATAAAGATGAATTTGGGTTACTTGTTAGTATGGAGATGTGCATACAAAATAACAAGGATTAAAATTCATTTATGATTTAATTACTCTATATCTGGGTAATATTTGTATAGGTTAGGAATTTACCAAGCATGAATAAGGAGAAGTACTATAACACCATTGATTTTAAGATCCAATTAGATAATTTTTGTTGTATCACATGATGGTATGTACCATGATATAAAACACCATGATAACCTAGTAATAATATGCATAATGATTGAAACCCAATACAATAAACATTTAAAAATAATGCACCAATGTTAAAAACCATGATGATAATGTTGATGTATGAATATGGATGGACTTATGTATAATGTGTGAGGAATCACTCAATTAATGCATATATAATAAGTCAAGGCACAACATTGAAAACAAATAAACACGTAAACAAACAAAGAAACAAAATAAAGAATAATACAAATAACTAGAAACATAACAAAACACTAATAAAAATAAATGAACAAACAATAAAAAACTAATAAATAAAAAGTGAACAAAACAATAAAAACAAAATCAAACAAACATAAACAATGGTTATTCTCAATGTTAATTCAAATAGAAAATAAATTGTTTGTTCATGTTTAATAAAGGTGTTACTGTTGGTGATAGGGTAACCCATAGGCTAGGTAGTAGTGACCTAGCTATAACAATGCAAGAATAATTTGCACAAGCTTGCACCTAGGCTAGGTAGTAATGATTTAGGTATAATAATGTAAGAAAATTTGACATAAGGTTACACCTAGCCTATAGGGAAACAAAATAGGGGGAATAGAATAAAAGGAAGGGGTAGTCAAGATGACACCAAATGCACTAGGCAAGTGGAAACTACCTACATAGTTTCATGGATGCACGATCTAACATGAACTTTAGGCCAAATGTAGTTCTCCCTAGATATGGGATAGAAGAAAAATTATGAAAAGGAAGCATGATTGATGTGTATAGGAATATGGAAATGGTCTCGTAAAATGGAAAATACATATGAAAAAATGGGATGACATTTTATAATCATGAAAATTTCAACACAAACAAATTTCACAAGCATGAGATTATGCCTTAGTCTAACACCACACTAAAAGGTAATATAAAAGCATAGACAAATGAACTAAGTTCATAATGCTTACTATGTCTAAGGTTAAGAAAGAGAATAAGCTTGTAAAATGGCTAGAGAGTTAAAATATAAATGGCTCATAAAATGGTGAGAATGTAATAAAATTGAAGTGGTCATTAGTGTATCAAATTATAATACATAATGCTCATAAAATGAGCTCTAAAAATGGAAAGAGTGTATGGATAAGGCCAATAAAGATGGGGGAACTAAATGACAAGTGGTGAATCATGAGATAATTAGGAGTCCCAAGATATTTAAGGCTAATAAGTGGTTGAAAAATAAAGGAAGGTATAATTGAGATAATTTAGGATACCCCATGTATCGAAGTGTTTCCTACATAGTCTATGTAGACCTCAGGCTAATGTAGTTCTCCCAAAATGGGAGGAAAAATGAACAAAATGGTCTAGAAATAAAATTAAAAAGAGAGAATGGCCCATACTAGAAAATTTTAATGGCTTTATATCTCACAAAGAAAATCAAAGCCAATTTTCATGATTTTTTTATTTTTAGAATTTTTGAAACCTTTTACCAATGTTTTTGGAATTTTTGAGGCATCTCAACTCAATCTATAATGATGAGATACCAAATATTTTAACTCACAAAATGGCAAAAACATGGCTTAGGTTGCCTGAAAAATGGTGAGAGTGTTTACTAAAATTACTTCTAAAATGGAGAGAGTGTTGGAAAAGGAGTGAATGAGCTAACCTCGATTTAAGTTGAGTTCTTCCTATATAGTCCAAATGGACCTCAAGTCATTGTAGTTCAACCCTACAATGGAAGAATCTGACTAGCTAGCAATAAGTTTGTGAATTAGTAAAATGATGTAGTAATGACAAGGTGATGTGGCAATACATGGTAAAAGTGGTGCTATTAATTTTCCCATAGGTGGTTATAATTAGGAAATAATTTCATAGGTCAATGACATTAATTTTCCTAAAGGAACTTATAATTAGTAGCACTTGGAATGAAATAAAATGTGATAATAATGAATAATGCAATTTCCAAACCACTGTCATATTGGTTGAAGATATTGCCTATGTGTGAATACTAAATCAAATACTACAAATTTATCTGAATCCCCTTATTGAAGGTGATTAAAGAACTAATTTATTATAAATAAGGTCAAAAAGGGTGGGGAGGGAGGGTAAAATAACTTTGATTGATAGGGAATGTATGGTAAGAATAATATATGGTATAATACAAGGAAGATAACACTATGGTATAATGTAAATTATACTCATGGATAATACTTCAGGTCTCTGAAGTGAAATAATTCTTGAGGTGTATTATGTTTATGGGATCATAAAGTTCATTTATATCTTTTTTAGCTAACCTGTAAGCTCCAGATCCATAATTATCAATAATGAGATAAGGGCCTATTCAATTAGGCTTAAACTTGTCTTTTTTCTTTTTCTCAATCATGGTGTTATTTTGGTTTTCTTTGAGGACAATGTCACCAAGATTGAACTCTTTGTGTTTGACACACCATTTATATTGACTACATAACTAGTTATGATATGCTTGAAGGTTATTTATAGTGGCCAATCATTTTTCATCTAGTAAATCTAGCTCTTGAAATGAAGAAAATATATAATCCTCATCATCTAGGATGTGCTTTATTGATATACGTAGATAAGGTAACTTGACCTTGATGGGAAAAGTTACATCAGTTCCATAGATACAGGAATATGGTGTGGATGCTATTAGAGTACAATAATTAGTATGATATGCCTAAAGGGCATGAAATATATATAGGTGCCAATATGATCCAAAAATTAGAAGTTTTTATTGATATATATTTCAAGAACATAAAAATAACATAGTAACAATCAATTCTCTGAGAAGAGATTTTTTATTACTCAAGATTGCAATACAACTATATGCTTATCTCTGGGAAGATATGTCTAATTTCCATTTCAGGTTACATCTTCATTTATACACATTTTGAAAGTAGGAGGAAGATTTGGAATGTCACCAATCTCAAGGGAGATTAAGTGGTTTGACTCCCACAATTTAAAACAATACAAAATTTAAGGAATTACTATTATTAGAAACTTACTATTTTTAGACTACACTACAAAAGTTAAAATTTAGGGCACTTAAATTGGGTTTTATAGGGTCAAAAACCAATAATAATATCTCAATGTCATATCACTAAATTCTCATCATTCTTATCTTTCCAATAGTTCAAATAGGGGGTCAATTGGAGCTACGGTGCAAAAGTTATGGCTCCCAAAAGTTTTGTCATCAATTAGGGTAGAACCATCACCCAAATTATCACCTAAATTGTTGCCCAAATCATTCCTCCCTCCTTGAGAAGAAATGATCCCCATTTCATCAATATTCCTCATCAAGTGTGGTAGTTATGTCTTAATTTGATTCTCTATGAGCCACTCACCTTGGTGGCTAAGCTAGCCCCTTTTAACCATCCGATAAAGCAAAATAGATAGCCCTCTTATTTTCTTCATCTAGGTGTCCACAATTTGATCCTCCTCCACTGGAGCAAAACTCTCTAAATCAACCTAATAAATGTATAGTTGTTATTCTATGACTAAAGTGTCCATTAGAGGTGGATGATATGGTTTGAGGAGCTCCACATTAAATATTGGATGCAAACCAAGGTAGGCTAGTAGATTTAAGTCAAAAGCATTTTTTCCAACTTTTCTTATGATGGTGTAAGGACCATTTCATAGAGGCCAAATTTTTCTATGTGGGCATGAAATTCAATCCTTTTGAAGCCACAACCAAACTTTGTCACCCATATCAAAATTTTGTACAATCTTATGTTTTTCATGGTGTTACTTATACTTCTAATTCATATTATACAAGATGTCATGAACTTGCTACTAGATGTGTTGCATTTGTTCAATGAACTTTGTTTCTTTTTCTACCTAAGATCTCCCATGAGGTTTTAATTCCAAGGTGGATAATGGAATAACTATATCAATTGGTGCCATGGGTTGGAACCCAAAGCATACTTATAATGGACTATGCTTGGTCGAGATGTGCAGAACTTGATTATATCCATGTTTTATGAAAAGAAGCCCCTCATCCCATGTGCATTAATGTTTGGAGTGATACATCCAAATCATGAGAACAATCAAGTATTTCACCACATCTATCTGACCATTAGTCTATGGATGGAAGGCTATGGACTTCATCAGCTTGGTATCCATCATCTTCCATAGAGTGGACCAAAAGATGCTTAGGAACCTACTATCTTGATCTAAGATAATAGACTTAGGGAGACAAATATGGAGCCATACATGACTAAAATATAGTTGAGCAATTTCTTCAGTAGATATATTTTTCTTACAAGTAATCATGATAGTCATTTTTTGAAAAATGATCAACTAAAATAAAAATATAGTCCTTTCCATGTTTTGAAGTGGGGAAACATAAGAGAAAATCCAATGAGATAGATTCCCAAGGCCTGGTTGGTTCTGGACATAGTGTGTACAATCCTTGCTTCTTATTTTTTGGCTTAGCTATCACACATGGGTTGCAATATTTGAGGTACCTTTCCACATCCTTTCACATATGGGGCTAGTAAAAGTGTTTTTTAAGAACCTCCAATGTCTTATCTACACCAAAGTGTCTAGCTATTTGATTGAAATGTGCTTCCTATATAATCTTCTATTGCTCTGTAACTAAAACATAGATGTGCCCCATATGAAAGATGTAATTATCTTGTAAATAGAAATAAAAAAACATGTTTATCTTCTTAAAGCACCTGATATATATTAGAAAAGGTAGGATCTACTTCATATAGAGTACCCCAAGTGGTAGTTTCGTGTCTACACAGGTCAAGAATTATTGTGCATGTAGTAATTGGTGGGTAGTTTAGATAATCTATGGTCATATTTGAGATCCCCTTTTTGTGTTTGATTATTAGATGGAATTTCTACAAATATATGGCCCAATTTTAGTGCCTCTCATTTCATAGTTTGCTCTATGTTTGGATGAATTCCAATGGTCTATGGTCAATGTGGATGACCATTTGTTTCCCCAAGATGTAGTTTTTCCATTATTTTCAAGCTTACATAATGGCTAGAGCTCCTTGTCATATGTCAAGTATTTCTTGACTATATCAGTGAAAGTTTCACTATGATATGAAATAGGATGGCCATGTTGCATGATTGCATCTCCCATGGCATATTTAGATGCATCTATCATCAACTCATAAGGTTGATGCAAATCTGGCAAGAATAGGGGCTGAGTAAAGTTTGTTCTTCAAATTCACAAATGACTTTTCTTGTATTTTTGCCCATTGAAATGTATCTTTAGCTCCTCCTTTAGTCACTTGGGTTAGTGGCCAAGAAACATGTGAGAATCCAAGAACAAACCTATGATAGAAGTTTGAAAGACCCAAGAAGCTACAAAGTTTTGTGAGGGTCCTTGGTGTAGGCCATTCTTGAGTAACCCAAATCTTCTCTGGATCAACATGGACCCATTTCTCATTCATAAAATACCCTAGGTACTAACTTGTTTTCATCCCAAATGTGAATTTTTTGATATTTGCATACAACTTTTGCTCCTAAAGAGTTTAAAGCACCTTACAAACATGTTGCAAATGTTCCTCCCTATTCTATTGTAGATAAGTATGTCATCTAGGTAGACAACCATGATTGAGTTGGTGAAGGGTCACAGGATGTCATCCATTATCCTCATGAAGGTTGTAGGTGAGTTATCTAAGCTAAAAGGCATAACCAACCATTTGAAGAGCCCCTCCTTAGATTTTAATGCACTCTTCCAGACATCAGTGGGATTAATGGCAATTTGGTGATAACTAGATTTAAGATCAATTTTGGTGAAGAACTTTACACCACAGAGTTGGTCATGTAGGTCATCAATCCTAGGGAGGGGTTAATGATTATTCACAGTGATTTTATTTAGGGCTCAATATTTAATGCAAATCCTCTATGTTTCATATTTCTTTAGTGTCAAGACAATTGGGTTGTCACAAGGTGAAGAGCTTGGCATGATGTGACCCTTTTGGATCAATTCTTGAATCTATATTTTTATCTCATCATTCTCCAAAACTGATCTGTGATACATAGGAATATTAGGAAAAGGTGATCCTAGGATCAAATTGATAGAATGTTTTACCTGGTAGTGCAGTGGAACTCTCATGGGTGACTTGAATAAGTCATCATATTATCTTGTGATTTATCCCATCTACTTTTATTGTTGTGTTGATTGTGTAGTCAGGTATGTAACATCAGCCTTCTTAGATTTCTATAGTTTGACCACCATTATAATGAATTACTTTTTATTCTCCACCAATCTCTTACATTTCTTGGCACTAATTAGGGAGATAGATGTGGGAGGTGGTACCTCTGTTACCCTGTAACACCATGTTCCAAGAGTGAGGGTGATTTTTTGGGTCATATATTCATTTATACACATTTTTAAAGTAGGATGAGGATGTGTACGGTCACCAATATAAAGTTAGATTAAGTGGTTTGAATTACATGATTTAAAACAATACAGAATTTGAGGAATTATTATTTTTAGACTGCACTACTAAAATTGAAATTTGGGGCACTTCCATTGGGTTTTTAGGGGTCAAAAACCACTAATCATAGATCTATGCCATCTCACCACATTATCCTCATTATTATATTTCCAATGGTTCAAATGGGGATTCAATTGGAGCTATGATGCAAAAGTTATGGCTCCTAGAAGTTTCATCATCAATTGGGGTAGAACCGTCACCTGAATTATCACCTGAATTGTTTCCTGGATCACAATCATGACCAGAATCATTGATAATCTTCTTAAGAATATTGAAAATAGTATTATTATATGTCTCTACTTGTTCATTACCTTAGGGTTAATATGTGGTGGAGAAATGTTGGGTGATTTTTGTACTCTATAAAGAGTGATTTGACATCCTTGTTCTTAAATGATCTACCATTATTAGATTTAATATCAAATGGGATACTATAGTGATATATTAGATGGTTGAAGATGAATCTAGAATTTTTTTATAGTCACATAAGTGAGTGGTATATCTTCAACCCACTTAATGAAATACTTGGTGGTAGTGAGGATGTGTTTATGGCCACCAGATGAGGTAGAATTAATCTTCCCAACAATATCAAGTCCCTATGTAGAAAATGGCCATAGTGTAAGCATTGATTTAAGTGTTCTATATGGATCATGAATAAAATTAGTATGATTTTGACATTTTTCACATATTTTTACATAAGTATTTGCATTTTATTCCATGGTAGGCTAATAGTAACTAGTATGTAGGATATTTTTGGCAAGGATATCTCTACTAGTGTGGGCTCCACATACCCCTTCATGGACTTCCCTCACTACTAATACAACTTCTACAAAATTTAAATTAAATATTCTATATTAAAGGGTTGGGTTGAGTAATCTATATTTATGGGCTTGGTGTGTAAAGGATTTTTATTGTTTAAAGGATTGGTTAGGTAGAAGGACTTGGTCATGAAGGTAGTTATAGAGGTATGAATACCAAATAGAACTAAGATTGATAATATCATAGATCATTGTAATGGTTGAACGTTTATTAATAGGTGCTAAAATATGTTCAATGAGGAATTGATAATCTTTTACCTTATATGTGCTACAGATCAAAGAAATAATGGTAGCCATGGCATCTATTATCATTTTACTAGCCCTAAGTATGTGTTTAAACTGAATGTGGGCAATCTACTTCTCGATAATGTCTAACATGGCCTTGTATGGTACCAAATTATCATCTTTGGTTTAGAACTAGTTTTTAACCTAGCTGATGATTAACTAAGAATCACCATTAACCATGAGATGTTAATTATTCCATTATACTACTTGATGAAGCCCTAAAATGAGTGCTTCATATTCAACCATGTTATTAATACAAGAAAAGTTGATAAGGGATGATTTGGGGATAAGATCCTCCTATGGTGTAATAAATAATAGACCTACCCCTAATCTATAAGATGTGAATGACCCATCAAAATATAGCTTCTAGTGTTACTCCTCAGGAGGTGTTTCTATGATGATCATGATGGACTCATCTAGGAATGCAAAAATGAGTGGTTTATTATCTAAAAAGGGAGCTTCAATAATTTGATTTGCAAGTATTTTTACTTTTATGGCCTTTTGGTTGACATTCTCAATCTTAAAATCACTCAACAACATGATCCATTTAGCCATGTGGCTTGTAAATCTATTTTGGATAGTATAGTCTTGAGTGGATCTACTTTGGCAATGACTATAGTCTTGTTGTTAAGCATGTAATGACACAACATCTAGTTTGTAAATACCATAGATAAATAATAATTTTCTATAGGCATATACTAATTTTCATACACTATCACTTTCTAGCTTAGATAGTATACAACATGCTCTTTTAGATTTTCATCATGTTAAGCTAAAAGTGCCCCCAGGGCTTTATCAATGGTAGATAGGTATATCAAAAATGGCCTCCTTATCATTGGTGGTAATAAAATAGGTATATTAGCAAGATATTCCTTCAATAGTTGAAAGGATTTTTAACATTATTCATCCCAAATAAATGTAACACCTTTCTTCAATAAGTGAGTGAAAATATGGCATTTATCAGCCAACTATGAAATGAAACATCTAATAGACTAGATTTTGCCTTGCAAGCTATGGAACTGCTTTAAAGTGGAAGGTGGAGTCATCTTCATAATGGCTTGTACTTTATCAAGATCTGATTCAATACCTAGATGAGAGATAATAAAGCCTATTTTTTTTTTTGAAGTGATACCAAAGATGTACTTATTGGGATTAAGTTGAAACTTGTACTCATAAAGCATTTTAAATATCCTTTGTAATATAGTTAGATAATCTAAATAGGTCTTAGATTTACCTAATATGTTATCAACATAGTCTTTGATAATATCATGCATTATGTCATGAAATATAATGGTCATAGCACTCTCATATTTGGCCCCAATATTTTTGAGGTTGAATGTTTTGCTATCAAGTTATTCCATTAATCATATTGACATATTAAGGATTATATACATAAGCCCCCTTTCTTGATTTACCCTATTAGGGCAAACCCCCATACTAATGATTATAATTGCCTTTGGGAAAATCATTATGTTTCAATCTATCTTCCTTACTAGGGAATTTTCATTATTACAATTATTATAACCACCTTTATGGAAATCATTATCTCTATCCACCCTACTGGGGATTTTTTCTTTATACTAATGATTATAACCTATTTTTGGCAAATCATTATTTTCATCTCACTATGTTGATGATTATAACTACCTTTGAGAAAATTATCCTTTGCATATTCCCTACTGGGACATCTCAGTGTACCACTAATTATAACTACCTTTAGACAAATATGTCTTTCTACCCCCTTTACCTGTAGGTCATGATTGCTTTTTTTTTTGAGGGACCATTCACCAACCTTATTTACCCCCTGTTTCCTTAAGGGGGCATAAAGGGCTCATCCATCACCTTCTTAGGCATTAGGCATTGATTAATTATTAATTATTTGAGAATAAAATATTGTTATTATTACTTATAACATCTTCCTAAATAGGGGGAAAATGTAGACACCCCATTCTATCCACAACTATCTTCTAACCAAACTTTAGATTGATTTCTACTAAATAGTGTAAATTAAGCCTAGGAATCATTGAATGTCCCAATTTCATCTACACATTAGAAATTAGTAATTAGAATCATGTTGAGGCATCCTTATTTGGGGTATTATCCTATACACAATAATAACCTCTAATTAATTCATCTCCAATCAACTTGTGACCTAGAAAATTGATAGTTTGACTTTTGAGGGCCCATTAAGTGAGTCACTTAAACAATTCCTAAAGTGAAAAAATGCTAAGTAGAATGAATTATCTAATTAAATCAAATTAAATGATTAAGTATAATTTCCATGTGTAATTAGTATGAATAAATTTTATAAAAAGAAAAATTTAATAAAATGAGGTCATGGTGATGTCACATCCTCAAAATCAAGGAATTGAAAATATCTCCCTAAATTCCATAAATTCAGAATGGGAGATCCATGCTTAATAAATGGTATCTCTATCCAAAATATTAAATTCATGTCTCCTCCTTAACTCAAATAGTGTTAGTTTGAACTCAACCATAGTTAAATCTAACCTAACTACACTTGGGTTAGAGTTAGTTTGGAAGGTTATAAATACAAGGCCCCACCCATTGATAAATACTCTCTCTTGGTGTAAAGTTATCATAAAAAAATACATGCAAATATTCCATTATTATAGTTTATATTGACCATTTTCCAAGCCAAGCCAAATCCAAAGCCAAACTCAACATTACCAAGGTGATAAGGAGAGATGGTGCAAGGAGATCCATTGCCAAAGAATTATTTATCACACAAATAAGAACATTAATTAATTTCCAACATACAAGACTTTATCTCATGGAAGGTAGGGTGTCTTGTTTTACCTTCATTTGATAGTTACTTTTATTATTCACTAGATCTTTGAGTGTCTAGGCTAGAGGTGTAAGTCTTTGTTAGTGTGTTTTTTTTAATTTATTTCATACTAATACCATACTAATATCCCCTCTTGCATTCTTATTGATCACACTTGGCACCTCAGTATTGGGTTGAAGCCATTAAATGTGTTTGTTATATTTATAATAAGGTTGCTCATAAATATTTAAAAGGAATACCACCCTTTGATGTTTGGCATGGAAGGAAACTTGATATTTAACACCTTAGGGTTTTTGAATCTCTAACTATGAAACATATACTAAAGAAGATATGAAAATATATGGAACCTTAGTCCAAGACTTGCATCTTTGTAGGTTATCTAGATGGTGTCAAGGGGCACCACCTTCTACATACAACCACACATGATTTGTTTATAGAGATATGTGTTCAATTTTAGGAGAGTCCCAAGGAATAAACACTTGAAACTTATTCCCTTTAATTGGAATCACTTAAAATTGATGATTCTTCTTTCAACCTAGATAATCCAAAATAACTTCTTGAGCCAAGGTCTTCTTCTTTCACTTCTATTAGTGAGGGTAGTGATGGGGAGTATTCTACATCCACCTATAATCGTATTTTATAGGATGAGGATTAAATACCTAACTCATTCACATCTATGCCCCTTTAGGTTAGGTATACACTTTAGAGTGTAGGCACTTGGGTAGGGGATCCAATAGATGAAAAACATACTCAAGCAGATTCTTAGAATGATCCACATGTTTTCTTTATTTTAGTTTTGAATCCATAAACATTATGAGAGGATTAAATAATACCTAAGTGGGATAATGTTATGAAAGAAAAGTATTATTACTTTATCAAAAATCACACCTAGGTTTTGACTTCACTTTTTTAAGGGAAGAAATATGGTTCAATGTAGGTGGATATATCAGACCAAGTTTGTAGTAGATGGGTCAGTCGATAAGTATAAGGTGTGATTGGTCACCAAGGATTTTTCACATGTAGCCAAAATTGAATACTTAGATACCTTTTAAACTATTTTAAATATGAATTTTATCTAACTCACACTATTTATAATTATATTATGTTGGTCTTTTGATGTGATCCTAGTCTAGTTATATCTTGATAATACATCCATAAAGGAAAGCATTCCATACATGGTTATGGAGTCAGCTATCATGTTGATATTGAATAGAGGAAAGTTATCCTTGGGGAAGGACTTGTTTATGTCTCTAAAATGGAGGTGATGTACCAATATAAACTCTAAAACCCTACTTTAACTTGCACTATGGAAGATAACTTAAAAAATTGATCTCAAAACCCAAGGTTCTCCTAACAAAAATGTTTTAACATGAAGGTAGAATGCAATGTATTTATCAAGGTATATGAATAGTATATATGATAATAGACACTAATATTCTTATTCACTCTTAAATACACACAAAGTAATAAATTACACATCGTATGACCTACTAAAAGGCATATTACTCACATAAAGCATGAAATAGATAGATGAGTACAAGGAAAGGAAAATATCACTTGTCACTCAAGAATAAAATACTTCACATAACTATGCAAGAATTTGAGAAACTTAAGACCAAATTGAAATCTTTATTCTAAATTCAAAACTATTATTTAACTCAATACATCTTCACCATACCAAATATGGATAATTTGCAATGCCAAAAGAGTCAGTTTATATAGGGAAATTAGGAAGAGAGAGAGAGGGGAATATAAGAGGGAGATTTTCAAGTTCCCACATGAGATATAAACAATAAATGAGTTAGATAATAGTTTTAATAGGTCCCTGAAGATATGTTCCTCCTATGAAGGTGCTTCATCTTCCAAGTGGCATAAAAGATAGATTACTTGTTTGACACCTTGGTCATCTTCTTCAAAATTGCCCTTCTTTGCATATGAAAAATGAAAAATGGACCTTTTCATCATCAACTCACAATTAATACCTTTAGACCTTTTATTTGACACTTATCATGCATTTTAAAACTCCCTTGATTTAACATTTTAGGGGAAATCATCACATAACTCCTTGGGTGTCAAGAAACTCCTTGGTCTACTATGTTTACCCTTATCAAATGGATAAAAATTTGATTTATAATTCATCAAGGCACTCTATCTCCATTAAATTCATTAAAATACCTTATCAGACCTAAATAAACTCATTTGGGTTCCTGGAATAACCCCTAAGACTTCATTTTGCTCCTTATTTTCTCATTAAGCCTTTGTTCGTTGTAGCCCTAAAATGTAAACCTCCTTATGTATGATAGTGTATGGATGGTCATGGGAAATAGAAGATATATTTTATGACCTATTATGTCTTTGAAATTACATGACAAATTTTAGATACCAAGAGCGAGTGGAAGTATCTTTTTTTAATGTTCTCTACCCCTAATTAGGCTTCTTTGCCTAGAAGACTAAATTTATGCTCCAAATCTATCCTACACAAGTGAAACAATAAAAAAGTGTGTGATTCACTTTACCTAGGATATCACAAACCTCCATGAAAAAATTGATGTCTTGAGACCTTGTATAAGTGTGAGAACCATGAAATGGTCCAAGAAACTACCCTATTTAAGCCTATTTAAGACTACCTTGAAAAACCAAGTTTGTTTGAGCATTTATAGGGTATTTTGTATGGATTTTTAGGAATAGACATAAAAAATATGTCCAAAATCACCCTCCCTAATAGTTTTCAAGTGCTCCATTTCTCAAAACCCTACAAAACACCTTAAAACTTGTAAAATAGGGTATTAAATATAGTCTATATAGTTACAAGTATAGACAAAGTACATGGTGAGAATATAGTTAGAGTGCTCAATAGTTTTTAGTATGTTATATAATAAAATTAATTCATTTAATTTACTTTATAGTTCCATCTCTCTCAATTTGTCATTACTAAGGTTTTAGGAGGGTTTAGAGTGACTTAGATTCTTAATGATTATTCATAAACCCTGGGCCCTTAATCCCTAAACCAATTCCAAAACTCTCAATTCTATTATCCCCCTAAACTTTACTTAGGAGATAAAGTCCCCATGCATCCTGTATTTATAGATTTTAGTACAAGAATTTATCTCTCAGGTTCTAAATAGGCCATTGGAGAGGGGTTTACATTCTTAACCTGTGTTTATGCTTGTCAAGGACCTAAACCAACAACTAATGCTAGGCTATTAAATTATGGGAACCTATTCATCATCCATGAAATTAATTTTTATCATTTTATTATCTCAAATTCATACCAAGCAAAATAAACTTGGTCTTGAACTGTAGTCATCCATTAGAGGAGGTTGAGGTGGTCTCAAAGGCCTAAAAAGCACTTTCCTTGTCTTCCGTTTCCCGTGGATGGTATTTAAGGTTATTTTATAGAATTATAAACTTTATAATGACCTAAATATCTCATGTAACCTTCATCAAACCTCCTTTCTTATGATTGCATATAGGTTTGTCTTTGTAGTGTTATGCTTAGCAGGCCTAGATAGGGCTTATTTACATTATCACCTTTTTTATTGAGTTTTAAGGTATTATGAAGGTCCAATTAACATAAGATAAAACTTTTAATATGAATTATTTTCTCTTGTATCATTTTTCCCTTCAAAACCAACAAGCATCCTTCATGACTAAGCAGGCAGTCATGTAGGTGATGTATCAACTGTGTATGTAGAGCTAAATTAAACATTTATTTGGTCATATTATCATGTTTTATTTTTATCTCTAATGAGATATTTTCCATATCTACTCATCTAAGCTTCAAACCCACTTTTCTACATTGCACCTTTCTGCAAGTGTAGGTCAATTATAACTTCAATTGTTTAGGCAATCTTATAGGTAATGATTGTAGTTTGATTGCATTTTTAAGTTTTAGGGTCTCAATGTAGACTAATGAGAAAAATAATAACTTTATGCATTATATTAATAACCTATTTAAATTAATTTAAACCATCAGATATTTTTCAATACATCATACTCCAAAAACCTACAATCTCTTTCTTGCAACTTTCTAGACCTAGCTGTAGGTGACTATTTGGTGAAATCTAAGTGTTAAGCCCTGAAATCTGACCTTAATCAATTGGTTCATTGAAAAAATAAAAGTAACTAAACTTCATTGGAATCTTATTCTCATTTCACTATAATTTTCATTTACCCTTTAATAGTTTTCTACAAACCTTTCTCCTTATTTTCATACACAAACCTATGTATGAGTATTTAGGTTGATGAACTCAAACCTCTTAACCTTCCTTTGAATCTCAAATAGATAAGGTATATTCATTTATATATGTATTCTAACATGCCTATATTGATTCATATTTCCTATACACTCAATCATCATTGTATTAACAAGTGTCTTTTGTCCAAAATGAGGATCTACAGGTCTGAAACCTATAGGTCTACCTTTTACTTGCATGGACTGCTAAAAACCAATTTCTTGGATCCTTGTACTTGGATTTTGCATCAAATAATTGTCAATTTTCATGTCACCTACCTCAAAAAAATTTATATCTCCTTCTTAGCACCATACAACCTCAAATTTTCCCATTCACATATACAAGCCTATAACAAGTTAGCTTATGTACAAGGCTTATGCATAAAAGTTGGAGCCCCTGAATTCATTCAAGTTTTTTGATGATGAAATGGATTATATCAAGGTTAAATTAATGTTTTTTGATTCTATTCCACATCTATCCATTGTCAAAACATCTTCAATATGAAACCTAGATCTATGAATATCCACCTACAAGTTTGTAGACATGTGGGTGGATGAAACACATCCAAGTCATTTTTAGAGAATGTATTTGAGTCTCATTCTCATTGAATTCAAATTCCAATATGCTAAATAGTGTTATTCTCATGCATTATTATTGATGTTTCATTGATATTTGGGCCAATATAAGCTTTTGTCCTATATGAAACTATTCATGCACAAACCATGCTTCCGAAGAGCAAGACTCTTGGTATCCCTTGAAGGATAATATATAAGGAGATACTTATAAATGAGATGAAAAATAAATCTGGAAGAGTGAGGGGTTTTTGATGAATACTAATTTACTTGGAAACATCTGAGAGTGATTGTAACAACCCCACTGGGTCAGACATAGAATTACATGATTTTTTTAAACACATATAACAAAATAGATAACACTATGAGAATATATAGATACCAAAGAAAAAATCAAGGTGATATATAAAAATCATAATACATCACATAATATTTATCTCTAATATCATGAGATTGCATGTCATGAAGTGAATATAGAAGTTAATTACATTAACTCAGCTACAACTAAAACAAGTCTACAATCACTACTATCAAAGTACAATAATAAGTAATTATAAATCTTCATGAAAATATTCATTGATAAGTATATTATAATATGTGACAATTTACATATAAGATACATGGCTCTCCTACAACATAGTTCTCAAACTCAGGTATCTATGGCAATCTCAAATGTCACCTCGATAAGTAGTACTGATGTGGGGAGGAAGAGCATAATTTGAGTGTTTTTCCACGCCAAATAAGGACCAAAAATCCCTCACACTAATCCCATTAGGAAATTTCCCTCCCTTCATGGATTATTAGATAGTGATTATGTGGGAATCTAGAGAGATAAACAAGTACATGTGTACTATATTATTTCTAAACTAATCATGCAGTGTATCATAGAAAACCATTATATTAAAAGATATCACACAAATATGTAAAACATAATCATGAAATGATAATGTCTCAATAAAAATATTTTGTCTCAAATTTTTATAAATAATAAATAATAATGATCTAGATCAATCAAATTCATACACACCACTTGATCAGACAGTCTTCACCTGTCAATGTGATACTAGTAAGCTAGTGAAGTCCATTTCACTCCTTACTCCAAATTAGAAATTTAGATTAGTCAAATACAATTAAACCAAAATATTCATTTAATTTTCATCCTACTATAAA
>JARHVA010001703.1:0-5000 GCA_037957365.1 Torreya grandis
ATTTATATGATGTTAGCGAGGAATAAAGTGAGTCTACTACTTCTATCTCTCTTCATACTTCTCCTATTCTTCATGTTCAAATTGATTCCTTATCAAATTCTAGTTTAAATGCTAAAGAAAACATTCACTTATTGTTATGTCCATATTTTACATAAGTCACATTCAAATGATAATAATGTATCTTCTATTCCATTAACATGTGATACTTATTCAAAATTTAACAAAATAAGAGATAGAAATAAATATCACTCAACCCCCTTATTATAGTATAACCCCTTTCTCATCCTAACCTTCATGAGGGTGATAGCACATTTACCTCTCACTAGGTCCAAGTCATCACCCCTTCAAATGTTAAAGAGAGTAAACCAATCTTCCCTAAAAAAATGTCCCCAATGCAGTGTAACAATGGCTAAGATTAATAATAAGATTCAACAGTTAAATGAACCCCTTGATGATGATAATATACATTCACAAGAGGTAATATCCTTTATGCATGTCATGAGTGATTTACAATAACAAGTACATCATATCACATTAAAAAGTAGATCATACCACTATTGGGTTCATTCCAATGACATCCATGGCAATGTTATTTCCCACAAAATCTTCACTACAAAGTTACCACCCAATTTTTAGATACCAGTGCTACCAAAATTTGATGGTTATGGAGACCCATACTTTCACCTTCAAGCTTATAGGAAATCCATGACGCATGTCACTAACATTTCAATTTATTATAGCTATTTCTAATGTCTCTAGTGGGTGAGGCATTAAATTGGTTTCATCATACACTCCCTAGTGGTTCACTACATACATATTATGAGTTAAAAATAGTCTTTCTCAAGCGCTAAATACATAATAAGGGACCTAGAGTCATATATGAGAGGTTTCCTTCACTACAATAGTATGAGATAGAAACACTAAGTAAATTCTAAGATTCAAATCATGTTTGTATAAATTAAATAACTAACTGACATATTTAGAGGTATAATACATATTTTCTAGAGGCCTCGTGTTTACTCTTAAGAATAAATTACTATATGATACATCAAAATCATTATGGAGTCTATGTAACATAGATATGACATTAGAGAAAGAGTTAGAACTACTTGAGACACATTTATAGGTAGATTTGGATGTAGGTTTTTTAGAGCCACAATCATCCAATATGGTACATGAACCTACTCCGCCTATGATTAAGAAACAAATAAAATAGAAACAAACAATAAAGATACTCAACAAGGGTAAAGAGCCACTTCACGAAGCATCTCCTATAGTGAGTATATCACAAGATACCAATATAGGGGATATATAGTTTTCATATAGGGATAGGCCTCATGATGTCTTAATTACATTATTAGATAAGAATATGATTAGACTTCCTTCTACTCATCACTCTCTCGCACACCATCTATATAGGATACATAATAAACCATATTATAATTTTCATCAGTTAAATGGACATTTAAACAATAACTATTATGTACTCTGACATCGTATTGACTAATATGTTGCTAAATGAATTATAGAATTTACATGGGGCATCGAGATCTCAGTCTCTAGACACTCTTATATAAAAATCATTTACCATTGAGTTATCCTAGGATGTTATTTTAAGGAGACATTTATTACTAATCATATGATCCATGTGATTTCTAGGACACTACTTATGAGATATACCATGCACCATAGAGTCAACATAGATGGTATCCAGTTCACAAATTTCCACCTAATTATAGAAGCATGGTACAAAAATGGTAAGTAATTCAATCACAAATGACATTTTAACAATAGATTAAGATATTTATTAGAGATCAAAGAACTAAAAATAAAGTTTAATAGTTGATTAAGCTATTTAATAGAGATCACAAAAATCAAAACATAGTTAAACAACTGAATAAGATATTTGGTAGAGATCATAGAAATTAGAACATATTTCAAAAAATGATTAAGATATTTTCCAGAGATCATAGATATTAGAGCATAATTAAACAATTTATTAAGATATTTGACAAAGATCACATATATCATAACATAGTTCAATATCTTATTAAGATATTTGTTAGAGATTATAGAGATTAGAGAACAATTTTAGCATAACAACTGATTAGGCTATTTTATATAGAGTATACACATCTATATACTAGAAGTGTACCATGAGAAGTATCAATTATAGAGTCGACTTCTACATCAACACAACATGAGCAGTATGGTTACATGTTCACCATGCCATCCAAGGTTTAATAGTGCATGTCGTAGTTACATGATCTAGATTCAGATATATCACCTATAATAATAGCTAACATTCCTAATCTAATATACATGTCTACTTAAACATTCATAAAATAATAAGAAATTAGGTACCATTGCTTAGATACATAACATATTTCCATATCAACATCTAAATAATGAATATAATCAAACACATATGAAAATACATGATGTCGTAAGTTAAGATACTAATGTACATGATAGCCATATAACAATAAACATCCATATATATACCCAATACATAGTTTCATTATAATGATAAAAGTCACTTGATAATTAATGCATGGTCATAAGGACCAATGCCCTCACTTTCACTCCATGATACATCCATACTAGAGTTAGATGTTCCACCATCACCCTAGTTCTAGTCCAAGACAAATATCTTCATTCTATATCTTGTAACACCACTACCTCAAATAATAACTATTTGCTATCCCACTATATATGTATATATTCATCCATTATCCTTTTACCTACCCACCCAGAATATTAGGTGCAGGCATGGCTCATCTCTATAACTCCACACATGCCTCATCTCTATCAATAACTGCTTGTCTATATGTTGTAGTCATAATGGCTACACAATAAAATAGGTGGGCATGAATGCTAGATACATTTGTGTCCCTCTCTACTAGTCCATCATCGATGGCATCATCAAGGATGTGTCATGTTAGTACTAGGAGTCTAGACTCAATAGTAGTCTCATAGTACTCATTATCACCTGAACCTAAGCATAATAACATAATACATAATATACTCACCCAATTATTTAATATAAATATAACATAGCAACCTAATATCAACTACATTAATGGGATTAAAATCCACTGCATCCTCCATTATAACCCCCAACTCCTATAAATGATGGTCCCCATTTATGCTACACCCCCCATGCTTTGTATGTATCAGGCACTCTTATATCATCCACTTCTGGTATATCCAACACTAGATATCACTTTGTCAATGAAATGAAATCTATATCTACAACTGATGGTATAATCCTACTCTCTGGCCTCAGTGGATCTTGATAAATCCTTGCCCAAACCAATGGTTCTAGTGGAACATCCTGATCCATACTAAACTATCATGTCACTCGATCATGCTTAAATCTCTAAAACACATTGAGCCAATGGTCATGTAGCCAAAAAATAACCCTAACCCATCTTAATTGAATGCCATCCTCAAGCCACTCCTCGGGTCTCCAAATAACATCTCTAGCAGTAAACCTATCCAACAATTGTAGACATCGCATCATGCTCCCTTTGGGTACATTAATAGTACCAACCCATCTCTCTACAAACATTTATGGACGAGTCCAATACACTTGTGAAAAATCCTTACATCTACCTACTAAAATATGATCATATGCTTATTAGTGCAATAATGTCAAATATCTAAGGCCACCCACACACAACTCCTAAGTGAACTAGTATAAATACCAATACAAGTGGCCCAACATATTGCAACCCCATGAATATATTATCCCATTATTCTTTATTTCCTACACTATACCATGCATCCTATATGAAATGAAATACCCCACTCCTATCCATAACAATGAAATAAGCCAGTAAAACTACCAAAAACTTTCATAAACCGTAGACCATTAGTCATGACAATCAAAGGAAATAATACATCACTATTACTCCTTACCTAATGAGTCCCTATAGGAATCATGGTAAAGTAGCTTGCGACCTGATCTATATCTTGGTATCTAGTGGCCTCTGATATTAATACCCTCTAACTAGTAATGGACAATCTTAGGATCCTATACACATCATCCAGCTTCATAATAATATCCCTAGTGGGTAACCATAATTTACACATATCAAATTTTCACCTCACACATAATGATGTAATCATATACTTATCCTAGGGCATCAGAGATAATGATGGCACATAACCCCAACCCACTCTTTAGACCACCACCCTCTTGTCATATATCAAATGTAATTCCCATAAACACTCCATCATCCGACTAGTCTAAAAATATCTCATATGCACATCCACTTACAACATACAACAAAATCTTACATTAACATCCAAGAATACTAGGTAACTTGTAATAACAATCATTAAGTAAATATTATAAGTAAAATCAAAAAAATTGTCTTAGTGTATAATAGTGTTAAACTCTATATAGTAGCAATGGATAGTAGCACCATGCCCAGGACAATAGTTCCATGACCACGACACTAGTGCCATAGTCAAGACATTAGTGTCATATCTCAAAATAAGGCCCTAAACTAATAAACTTTCACAAAAATAATAATAAATAAAAATAATGTACTAGAAATTGGGAAAACAATATATTCCTTACTAAAGTTACTTCCTTCCTGCCCTGGATAAGTGCCTCCATATCCTCATACTAGGTCACATTTTTTATTTCTCTCCTAAAAATGTTTTTAAGATCAAAGAAAACAATATCTATCAACTTAAATGGTTTAAATGATTTTTCAAACCAGTAAACAAAACTATTTAAGTCAGGTCTTACAAATGCTACTTACCTAAGGTTGACCATGCATGTTATGTTTGCCAACTAATACCAAATTCTAACAAACATCATATTCTTGATAACCATGGATCTCATTTGTGATTTTTTTATTTTGTGTGTGAATTGATCATGATATCCCTCCCCTCATACTAATTATACTACTATCCTAATCAATTCGACTGTAAAAAATGATAAAACCTATGTTTGCTTAACAAGCTCAATATAGACTTATATA
>JARHVA010001703.1:10000-25000 GCA_037957365.1 Torreya grandis
GGATGGAGGAACAACAACATTGTGGCCTAAAAAGAAGTTAGAAATAAATCTAAACTTGACCACTACTACTTGGGAATAGTTTGTGACACTACTAATATCATGGTGGCTTCCATAGTTTTATTTTTGTTAAAATCATATAGATTTTAAAAATCTAAAGAAAGCAAACATGTTGATTAATGAGTACTAGGAAAATTTAACCAAACTTTTTAAATATGTACCTCAATATTAGGCATATGAGAGGTTCAAGATTAGGAAGTTCATCATGTGATTAAAACCCTAGATTTGTGGAAAGGTGGATGTTCATGGACCATATACCATGGACCAAGTATTTTAGAAAGAAGAGAAATAGGAGAAAAAGTTGAAATCTATTACTTAGGTCAAAGATAAGGTTAACAAAAGGTTTTGAAGTTATAATACAACTTTCAAGAAGAAGAACTAGAAATATAGGAGTGGTGACTCCAAAAATTAGTTCAAGAGTCAGAATACCTATTTTTTGATACCAATAATATTCTAATATTATTATTTTTATTAATAAAATCACACTTTTCAATAAAAAATAATAATAAATAAATTTTTTTACTAAAAAAAATTTAATTAATCTTTTGAAAACATAATACTATGAGAAGATGATGTTACTAACAAAACAAATTCATGTGTGTGTGTGTGTGTGTGTGTGTGTGTGGTATTTTATAATATGATTTGGTAATAATTTTATTTGATTATAATGTACACTTAATTCAATGACATGGTCTTAGAGAGTCAATTTTGTATAAAATTCCAATAAAAAAACATTTCCAAACACATTTATTTTAATGAAATTCCTTGTTTTTTTCCATACATAGTGGAAAAAGATCCCAGTGTTTTGTAGTACATTAATTTCATATACAAATTGACCTAACATTATTTTAGACATATAAAAGCATATATACAATTAATTTTGGACCCCAAAATATTTGGGTTTTTAATGCTTCAAATTTACATATTAGGGTTTTTTAGATTTGATAATTGTTTGATAAAATAATCTTCTAAGTTTCTATTTCATATTTAGTGAAATCTAAGAAAGTTGTTTCTAACTTTCTTAGAATAAGTGCTAGACTAAGTGGTACTCAAGTTGAGCATACTCATATCTCTTTTGATAAGGCACATAATATGGATAAGAACAAGGGTATATAATGTCCTTTTGATATTAATGAACAAAGTGAGTATGTATAAGTGCATGAAAATACATCAAAGCATGAAAAATATAATAAAGAAAACATTGAATCATAATATGAGCATGAAGATGTAATTCCACCTATAGGTTATGAACAACTAGGTATTGATAAATTGAAAATGATTAATAGATTTCGACAAACAATCCATTAACAATCTTAGGATTATTAGGAATTTTTACAAACTCGTCTAGAAATAAAAAGTGCAATCATTGTTTATTCCTCTGAGACTTCTATTGTTGTGGGCTTCCTTCCTTTTTCTACGTAAATCAATAGAAATCATACCACCATCTACTATAGGGTAAATCCAAGGGCTTCAATAGATTAATATGTTAATTCCTACTTAGTGATTTGAGACACAACCATTGATGAGGACACATTTTATTCTTGCAGAACAACCCCTTATGCATATTTTTTTATCTATGCAGACTAAGGTGTTACATATGGAAGAATGTTCTTTAAAACCTAATCAGGTACTTGATTCATATAATTTATTACATACTACATTTGCTCAATATATTTTAACATATCCTTTACAAACTAGCTTTATCACATGTAAACATGCATTCTATGATGGAAAATGTGCCCTGGATTAACATTTGACATCATTTCATGTAGATGCATTCTGTTATGCATCTAATGATACGTTGTTCACAGATATGTTTAACAGAAGTTTAAAATAATATTCTCTAGGATAGTTTTAGAATTTACCACATCACTCAATTCATGCATTCAATCCTTTGTCAGATTTGTTCCATGCACTTTTATCAATCAATAGAAGTGCAAATATTTCATATTCTCATATTATTCAACTCAAACAAGAATCTAATGAACATATCACTTAATATGTTTTATAATATAATACCATGTTACTAAATATGATTAATCATGTGGCAAATAAGGAATTCCAAGACATTCAAAATAATTATTTCACTTTGAAGAAAATAAATTCCTTTAAAAAAAATGTGTCCTCCATAATAAATTAATGAATATGAGAAATAATATGTGGTTTCAATAACTACCACCTTGAAGTAAACAAAAATATTTGCAAAAAATCTAAATTATCTTTCATAATAGGTCAATGAATATGAAAGAATAATTTTCTATGGAAGAGGAGGATTTTAAATAATATGTGGTCTTAATGACTACCACTTTGAAGAAGACTCATTTTATTAAAAAAATAGATTGTCTTCTATAATAAATTAATGAATAAGATGAATAATATATAGAAATATTATGTGATTTGAAATATATATATATATATATATATATATATATATAATCAAATTACCTTCCAAATAAGTCAATGCTTATGAAAGAAGACATTTTTTTATAGAAAATAATATTTAGAAATAATATGTTGTTTCAATGACTACCATTTCAAAAGAAGACACATACTATAAAAAATCAAATTGCCCTTCATACTAAGTGAATGACTATGAGAAATAATATAGATAAATAATATGTGATTTCAACATCGAATAATATAGAAAAATATTTACAAAAAATACAAATTAATTTTAATAATAAATTTATATATTAAAAAAATATTAAAGAAAAAATATTTAAAAATAATAAATCAATGAATTTATGTGGAGAATAAGTATTTAAAAATAATTTGTGGTCTCACAATGACTACCACTCTAAAAAGATAAATATTATTTAAAAAAAATCAAACTAACTTCAATAATAAGTCAATGAATATGAAATAAGACTTTTTTGTGAAAAACAATGATTTCACTATGAACAAGATGAAGTCCATAAAAAAAAAATGTACAGTCGATAATAAATTAATGAATACAAAAAAATATATGTGGTTTCAACGACTACCATCTTGAAGAAGACAAAAATATTTACAAAAAAATCCAAATTATCTTTCACAATAAGTTAATGAGTATGAAAGAAGACTTTTCTATGAAAAAGATTGATTTGAAAATAATATGTGGTATCTATGACTACCATTTTGAAGAAGACAATTCTATTAAAAAAAATGAAATTGACTTCTATAACAAGTTAATGAATATGAGAAATAACATGTGATTTGAAGTACTACCACTTCAAAGAAGACAAAAAAAAAAATATTTATAAAAAAATCAAATTACCTTCCATAATAAGTCAATAATTATGAAATAAAAATTTTTCATAAAAAATAATATTTAAAAAGAATATGTTATTTAATGACTACTATTTCAAGAAAAGACAAATTTTATAAAAAAATCAAATTACCTTCCATAATAAGTAACGATTATGGGAAATAATATAGATAAATAATATGTGATTTCAACATCGAAGAATATAAAAAAATAGTTACAAAAAGTCCAAATTAATTTTAATAATAAATGAATATATAGAAAAAAAAATTTAAAAAAAATATATTAAAAAATAATAAATAAATGAAATTGAAAGAAGATTTTTTTATGGAAAAGAATGATTTATAAATAATATGTGATCTCACAATGACTATCACAAATAAAAGACAAAAAATATTTACAAAAAATTGAATTAACTTCCATAATAAATCAATGAGTATGAGAGAAGACTTTTCCATGGAAAATAATTATTTCACTTGAATAAGTGAATTCCACACAAAAAATAATGTAATGTCTATAATAAATCAATGAATATGAAAAATAATGTGTGGTTTCAATGACTATCACATTGAAGAAGACAAAAATATTTATAAAAAAATGTAAATTATCTTTCATAGTAAGTCAATGAATATGAAAGAAGAATTTTCTATGGAAAAGGAGGATTTGGAATAATATGTGGTCTCAATGACTACCACTTTGAAGAAGACACATTATATTAAAAAAAATCAAATTTTCGTCTATAATAAATTAATGATTATGAGAAATAATATCGAACAATAATATGTGGTTTGAATGACTACCACTTCAAAGAAGACTAGAAAAATTATAGAAAAATTAAATTACCTTCCATAACAAATCAATGATTTTGAAAGAAGAATTTTTCATAGAAAATAACATTTATAAATAATATGTTGTTTCAATGACTACCATTTCAAGAGAAGATAAATTATTTAAAAAATTAAATTTCCCTCCAAAATAAGTGAATGATTATGAGAAATAATATGTGATTTCAACATCAAATAATATAAAAAATCTTTATAAAAAATTCAAATTACTTTTAATAATAAATTAATATATAGAAAAAATATTAAAGAAAAAATATTTAAAAATAATAAATCAATGAATATGAAATTAAAAAAATTATGTGGAAAAGAAATATTTAGATATAATATGTGGTCTCACAATGACTATCACTCTAAAAAGACAAATACTATTTATAAAAAAATCAAATCAACTTCCATAATAAGTCAATGAATATGAAATAAGATTTTTTCACGAAAAATAGTGACTTCACTTTGAAGAAGATGAATTCCATTAAAACAAATGTACCATCCATAATAAATTAATTACTATGAGAAATAATATGTGGTTTCAATGACTACCATCCTGAAGAAGACAAAGATATTTACAAAAAAATCTAAATTATCTTTCATAATAAATCAATAAACATGAAAGAAGATTTTTCTATGGAAAAGAATGGTTCGAAAATAATATGTGGTCTTAATGACTACCACATCAAAGAATATAATTTTATAAAAAAAAATCAAATTGCCCACTATAACAAGTTAATGAATATGAGGAATAACATGTGATTTGAAAGACTAACACTTCAAAGAAGAAAAAAAAAATTGATAAAAAAATCAAATTACCTTCCATAATAATTCAATAATTATGAAAGAAGAGTTTTTCATAGAAAAGAACATTTAGAAATAATATGTTATTTAATGACTACCATTTCAAGAGAAGACAAATTCTATAAAAAATCAAATTGCTTTTCATAATAAGTTAATGATTATGAGAAATAATACATGATTTCAACATCGAAGAATATAAAAAAATAGTTACAAAAAGTCCAAATTACTTTTAATAATAAATCAATATATAGAAAAAAATTAAAAAAAATAAAGATTCAAAAATAATAAATCGATGAAAATCAAAGAAGATTTTTATGTGGAAAAGAAGG
Source organism: Torreya grandis (assembly GCA_037957365.1). Taxonomy (NCBI): domain Eukaryota; kingdom Viridiplantae; phylum Streptophyta; class Pinopsida; order Cupressales; family Taxaceae; genus Torreya; species Torreya grandis. Next base: position 15,265 of record JARHVA010001703.1, read on the forward strand.
ATTTAGAAATAATATGTGATCTCACAATGACTATCACAAAGAAAAGACAAAATATTTACAAAAAATCGAATTACCTTCCTTAATAAATCAATGAGTTTGAAAGAAGACTTTTCTGTGGAAATTAACATTTTCACTTTGAATAAGTAAAATTCATTTTAAAAAAAATGTACCGTTTATAAAAAATCAATGAATGAAAAATAATATGTGGTTTCAATGACTACTACTATGAATAAGACAAAAATATTTAGAATTTTTTAAAAATTATCTTTCATAATAAGTCAATGAATATGAAAGAAGAATTTTCTATGGAAAAGAAGGATTTGGAAATAATATGTGGTCTCAAGGATTACCACTTTCAAGAAGACATTTTATTAAAAAAAGTCAAATTGTTCTCTATAATAAATTAATGAATATGAGAAATAATATGGAGAAATAATATGTGGTTTGAACGACTACCACTTCAAAGAAGATAAAAAATATTTACAAAAAAATCATGTTACCTTCCATAATTAATCAATGGTTATGAAAGAAGATTTTTCCATACAAAAGAACATTTAGAAATAATATGTTGTCTCAATGAATACCATTTTAGAGAAGACAAATTCTATAAAAAATCAAATTATCGTTCATAATAAATTAATGTTTGTAAGAAATAATACACACAAATAATATATGATTTCAATATTGAAGAATATAAAAAAACACTTTATAAAAAAATCTAAATGTATAGTAAAAATATATTTTTAAAATTAATATATGGTCTCAATAATTACCACTTCGATAAAAACAAAAATTATATTTGCAAACAAATTCCACATCCACCAGTACCACTCGTAAGAAGACAATCCATGCAAGTTTTGAGAGTAGAGAACAAAAATTATGGCACGTGTAAGCATAGTGCACGGTTTAATAATTACAGCACTACGTTTTCACAAAACATATTTCATAAAATTCAAGGCTGAAAATATAAAAGGTTGAGCATCTTCCCGGGTCAAGGTTAAAGACAAATTGTGAGAAGAAAATGGTGGGAAACGACCCTTTAAAGCTACAAATGACATCTGTCGCACATCCTTATTAGTTAATATGTTAAAGAGTTATTGTTACTCAATCAAACGTACAAATGACTCGCGAAAAAAATCATGTGGCAACTGGGATGGCTTAAAATGAAAGTTATTTTCTAATTATATTAGAAATCTAACTGGTCCCTTTTTTGAACGAGCAATTGAAGCAAAGGACTCAATATTCATCATAGGGCCTATGTATTATTATCAACTTTTTACTTTGTATTCAATAATGTCGTATGAGAGTTAGTTATAATATATTTTATAAGGTGTATGGGCATTGAAATATTATTTATATGTTTTAGGACTGATTTATTTTATAAGAAATTAATTTAAAATTATTTTTTTTATTTTTAATTAAATATAAACATAGAAAATATAAATTAATGATAATATTTTTATGAATTGATGTTTTTTATATAATATGTAGATTACGATATTGTTATCAAGGTTTAATTGTGTAGTTTTTCGAGTCAGGTTTTTTGACCCATGTTTCATGACTAGTCATTTACACGAACCCATCTTTCATGAGAATGAATACTTAACACTCATTGCATCTAGGTGATGCTCACATGGGTGAAACATTGGGCTTTCCTGGGAGGCCACTCATCCCAGTACTACTCCCACTCAAGCACGCTTAACCATGGAGTTTCCTCCAAGGTTAAGCCCACTTAGCATATTGGTTCTCGAGAGGTCACCCATCCTAGTACTACTCCAACTCAAGTGTTCTTAACCATGGAGATTCCTCCAAGGTTAAGCCCACTTAGCTTGTTGGGTCACCCATCCCAGTACTACTCCAACTCAAGCATGCTTCACCATGGATATTCCTCCAAGGTTAATCCCACTTACCTTGTTGACCCCAATAAGTTATGTGGGCTTAACCTTGGAGGAAACTCCATGGTTAAGTGCGCTTCAGTTGGAGTAGTACTGGGATGGGTGACTTCTTGAGAAAGCCCAATGTTTCACCCCTATGAGCATCACCTAGATGCATTGAGTGCTAACTGGACCATTCATTCTCATGAGAGATAGGTTCATGTGAACCGTTACTCATGAAACATGGGTCAAGGAATTTGACTCGAAAAACTACAAAGTTGAATCTTGATAGCAATATCATAATTTGACTTGTTGTGGAAACCTCCTACTTATTAATATTTAGATGTCAAATAATATATTTATTAAAATTTAAATATAAAATAAATAAATATTGTATACTTGCATCCTTAAATTGTAGAGTGTGGTCATTTTCACCATCTTTAAAATTATGAAATTGTTATTATGTTACATATTACTTGGATTTAATTAACCTCTTTTTAAATTACATTCACCATTCCTTCCCTACTTAACAAATGTTTAAGATATTTTTGTGCTAAAGTAAATTTCTTTACCTTGTAATTATTACCAAAAATCTATTTAAGAAAAAATGTCATTTGGGTAATGAATATTCATAAAGATTATTTGCGTAGTGACTAAAAAAAGTTTAAAATCTTACAATATTTTGAATAATCTAATTAAAAATATTTTAAAAATATTAAATTAACATAAAAAATGTACATGATTGAGTTGTAATTAGATCAATCCCATATTAATAATAACTCTAAATTAAAATTATTCATTATGTATTATATGTGCTAAAATATTTTTCAATAAAAAAAGAGAATTTGAAAAGTTTTCCTTAAAGTGTATGTAACAAAAATAATTCAATACTTAAGTCATTTGAGTAAACAGTTATTTTTCAACAGGGAATATTTTTTATTAATCATGTCTTCTAAACTAATTTGTTTATATTATATATATGTAGAATTATTAAAGTATACCTAATTATAAATTATATATTTCAATTTATAATATCATAATAAATGGCACATAAAGTTTAATTAGTATAATATATTAATTATAGAGAAGGATACTACATTCAACACGTTTTATTTTTTATATTTATTATTTAAATTAATTCAACACATTTTATTTTTTATATTTATTATTTAAATTAATTGGTTTTAGGTTTAGGAATCCCATATTTATCTAGATATATTAGTGAAGATGACTTTTATATTTCATTTATAATATTTATAATCTGTAACGTTAAGTTTAATTGTTAGACATGCAAGGTATTCATCTAATTTTCTATAGATTGATCCCTTTATCATAGTAATTTCTATTGATTGCACTTCTATTTTTTTTTTTTTTTAATAAAATTATAATTTTAGCAACATTAATTAAATCATTTTAATAAAAACTCTCAATTATAAAAATAAAAATAATAAATCTATTAAAACAAAATTGACTAATAATAAACATCTTAAGTTAGCCACCTTGCCAAGGTCCTAATATTTTTGGATATAATTTGATTTTGGAACTATTTACATTTTCAGAAAAATTGAATAACAATGTAGAAGTTAACAATTCTTGAACCTTGTTTTAAATCATTTTGGAGTCCAAAAATGCTCTAAATAGGTATGAAACTTCCTTTTATGGTTTGCTGAAATTTTAAAAAAACTTGTGTTTTTTTTAATATAACCCAAAACTATCACGTAGTGTGATTGAGTGATAAACTCGTATGGGAATCGCATGTTTTAAATTTGATTTAAGACCAGACTTGAAACCAAACAAGGCATCCACTTGTAAACAGAAAATCAGTGTGCCGCATTATAATCCATACCTACAAATTGAAGGCAAAGGCCATATACATGTTGAGTGAAAGGCCATATACAATTATGACATCGATGGCCTATTAATCAGTTTCCAAAACTAAGCAGGTTTTGCATTATCAACATATTGCCGAAGAAAATGGGCATGCAAATACGTAGGTAGATTCGTGTTGGTGGTGAAGGCATGTTACGCCAAAAGACATAATTGAAAAGATCTCAAAGAAGTAGAAACGTGACAGCAGTTTTTTTAGTAGGAAGTACAAACACGCCTACTTAATGGAATTGCGCTGGAGTTGAGCTATAGGTAACTTCTTATCAAATACATTGACTTCTAGGTTTCAATTTGTTTCATTGGATAACGTCACACAGTTTCTTGTTGATTTATTATATCGTTTGTTAAGTTTTTTCTTCAATAATATGAAAAGGTAAAATTAACATAAGCTTTATCTTTCCCAATCTCCACGTCTATCTAAACTGTTCCTTGATATAAAGCGTCTTTAAAAGAACTTTCTAAAGTTGAAATAAATACATTATCAATTCTCCCTTCTAAATTCGTAAATTGATTTTTCTAATTATATTTTTCGAGGGATATGGGTCTTTTTTTTAAAGAATGGGATATAACTGAATTACATAGATGTCCATTGCCTTTCAATTGCAGAACGAGCATATATATATATATATATATATATATATATATATATATATATATAATTATATAATTTAAATCAGTTTATTTGGCTAATTAAGCTTATATTTAAATTAGGTTATGATCTTATTGATGTGGGCTTGTTAAAATTTGTTAGTAAGTGTTGTAAAAAAAAAATAGGGGTTTTTCTTAGTTTGATGGTATGATCACAACATGTTGAATGAGTATATATATAATATTTAAATCAGTTTATTTGGCTAATTAAACTTACATCTAAAGTAGGCTATGATTGCATTGATGTGGGCTTGCTAAAATTTGTTAGTAGGTGATGTAAAAAGAATTAAGAATTTTTTCTAATTTAATAGTCATATATATTTTTATATTATTTTGTATTCAAAAATTATAAGTAATCTCTAAAAAATATGGTCCAAATTTTTATTTGAATTTTAAATCTCTAAAAAAATGCTATGTGAAAAAAACTGGAAAATATGTCTTGTAAAAAAAAACATCCCTACCTTAATATGGGAAACTATAAGCCCCTTGTCTAGTAACAACAAAAAGGCTATTACCTTAAAATATAAAAGTCTTGATTTTAAAAAATCAATTTATTTATGTAACTATTATTATTAATGCACCATAGAAAGAGAGTAGAAAAAAACATTAATATTAACATTCCTAACTTCAACCCATTAGCATTATGAACGCTCCCACTTTGTACAATGGATTATGTTTTCTATGCAGTTAAAAGAAAGCAATTACAAAAAGGTACGAAAAAAAATCTTTTAAGATTTTTTTGTTTTAGAAAAAAATAAATATATGATTAAAGATGATGAGTTTTATAACAATTTTTCATCTTTATTAGTTACAAATATTTAGTATAACATGACAATAAGTATATAAATTGAAAAGAATAAAAATCTTTTAAAATGGAAAAAATGGAAAGGTGGAGACTCTTGAGTAATTCATGTTACATATTTATTCAAAATATTTATGAAAGTCTTATTCAAGGTAAAAATTGCCCCCTACTTTTTAAATGTAAAATAATTGAGAAACATTCAAATATAATTATTATTTAAAAAATGAAAGCGATTATGAATCTAATGGATAATATTCTTTAAAGCTTCTTCTTTTTCTCATGGGTTCTTAATGACAATTTTTCAATCTATATATATGGCAGAATCTAAGAACTTTTACTTTATATCCTATGGCTGGTAGAAAAAATTGGTTAATTAGGTATTTACTTGATCCATATAAACAAAAATATTTTGACGATTAGATTATCAAAGGTGATCTCATGAGCAATTCACTAACTGATAGTATAATAACACATGCATGCTTATTGAGGATTATTAAATCACCTAAAACCAATGTCACTATAATAGAGAGCATTAAAGTCTTAGAGGGTATTTAAATACTTTTGAAAATGATTGGTGTCGATGGGCGGGGCCCATGACTAGACATAAGCTAGAAGTGTCTCCCACATATCAATAATGTACATTTAAATCTAGGTATCATTTTGCCACATTTAACCCCATTTTTATATAAAAATTTGACTCATGTTTGAGTTAGGTATGATGAGAAGTTACATGAAAAGTGGAGGGAAATTATGAAAGAATACAAACAAAGTAGGAGATGATCACAGAATACAAACAAAGTAGGAGATGATCACAAGATAGAGCATGAGGGAAAGTGTGGATAAGATATTTATTTTATAATGAACCGAAGCTCAATATTCTTAACATGTCCACTCACATTTTTGTATGATAAGTCTCTATAACATATTATATTTTTAATATATGGGAAAATATTTTAAATCATAAAATATATATCCCCCACATTTGGCTCAACAAAATTTTGTAAGTGAATTAATTTGCAACGTGATATTGGCTTTGCTTATGTCATATAAGAATAAATTCAAAGAATCACCAGCATTTAGCAAATCATCTAAATTCAGTTTGTGAATCGTCAAGGTTTTATAAATCCTTGAATATTTCTAATAAGTGGATTTTAAAAAGTTGACAAGAGATTTGAGTGTATATTTCAATGTTTTTTTCTCATGTTGTTAAAATGACATTGTATTTCATATTGAGGTTTTATCTCCATACAGTGTTCATTTTTTAAATACTTTTAATGGTTACTCCTACAAGGCTTAAGTTATATATTCTCTATTGTCACTAAAAAATGTCCATAAATATAAATAAATTTTTTATCTTCAACTAATTTAATGTACAATAGTTGATCCCATCTCCTTTTTAGTATAATATGTTTTAGCCATATTTGGATGTTATTTGGTTAATACTAAAAAATAAAGAGTTCTTCAATTTAAGCAAACAGATCATAGTCGTCAATCAATGATACTATGCACCTAATACTCTCTTCTATGTTTCTTTTATAGAACAATAGCATGACAACATGATTGGCTATGTTAATGGTGAAATCTTGGTTTCCATCAAATCCTCAGTAATGGTAGATGCCACTTTAGGTTTCTTAAGAGTATGTTCCAGTCACATCCCAATATGTATGCATATAATTTTTATTTTTATTTTTTAGTTGCAAGTATGATATCCAAAGAGGTGAATTGATAGGAGTATGTTATAATCACAGTCACTTTAGGTTTCTTATGAATATATTCCAGTCACAAAACTAGGTAAAATACTAAAACAAGATAGAGGAATGAAGGGGGAAGAAAGAGATAGAGGAGAATAAAGATAAAAATGGATTGCATGTGAAAACATAAGTTAAAACTTTGAAAAATGCCAATAAGATCCTAATATGAACCAATAAACCTTAAACACAAAATTACCATCTATAATAATGTAATTTTTTATTAATAATTATCCCTGTACAAAAAACTAGGTGTCTGTGAATTCAAATTTGAGTTAACAAGACACATGATCAAGTACTAATGTTTGGGTACCAACTATTCCTATTATAAGGAAATGGAAATGAAGGGAGATAATTTAGGGTGTGAATTTAAATTTGTTTTAAAAAGCCTTCAAGGGGTAAGTGCAAAAATTTTAGGGATAATTCTTTGGACATTTTAGGTAACTTGATCATGTTAAATAATAATAAAATCATGTTATTTAATTAATACAATCACATTATTTGAGTTATGGCTTAGTGATTATTGAGTCATAATGTGATCACGTTATTATATAATAGGATCATGTTATATTAAATAATAACTCCATCACTTTATTAATATGATCACATTATTATCGTTTTCAATAACGTGATCAAATTAATAACTTGATTACATTTATTGTGTATCCAAAAAAAAAGCAAAATCCTCATTTTGCATTTGAGTTTCCTTGCTCTCCTCCAACTTTCATGATTGTGTTTTGGGTGAAAACACAACATATTACCAAGAAGATACCAAATTCATCCCATGAAGGTGTTGATTGATTATTCCACCATGTAAGAGAGCTAAGTGCTAGAAATATTTACTATTTGACCCTAATTTTTCATTATTTTCCTTATTTAACCCTAATTTTTAGTTGTAATTTTTTTTTTGGATAGCCCATCATGCTCACCCTCCTAGCCTCCATAGAAATATTTTGTTACTCCTCCTCCTAACCCTCCACCTAACCCACTATTATACTATCTTGTTCCTCCTCTTATCCCTCCACCTAACCCTACTCTAGTTCTGCAAAACCCCCTAATAGTCAAGAGATTCCAATTGGTAACAATGTGGGAATTAAACTTGAAATTAAAGATTTAATTAGGAGAATGAGGAATCCCACATTGACCAACCCCCACCGCACCTAGCTAGCCAATTCCCTAGAAGCCTTATTAGGTCAAATTAACTCTATAATGAGTCAAATTGATAGATAAACTTCAAATATGGATACTTGTAGGGCATATTGTGCTAAAAATTTGTCAGCATTTTAGGTCAAGAATAAATAAATTTAAAAATCCTCTATTTTCATCCTATTCATTGACCCAACCACCAATACTCCATTTCCCATAACCATTAAATATTTTCCAATCCATCATTGCATACATAACTTATTCACTACCAATTTGGGGGATTGATGGTGGATGGTGTTTGACTATCCACCATGTAACAACCATGAGGTTGCATTATATTTTTTAAAGAAACTCTACTATGTGTTTTTCCTAAATGATGTTTTGAATTATTCTAAATTTAGTGAGTTTCATGGCTAAGGTAAAGGCTTTACACATGATTGACCAGGTGCACATCATGTGCCTAAATATACTACATAAATCTGTATCCAAAAACCTCTTAAGCTTGAGATCCCATCTATAGTTTAGTAGGTCATGGAGATCAAAACTATGCATGCTTTTAGTTCTCTAAATGATACACTTATTCAACATACGAGTAGGATTTCATAGAGTGATGCTAGAGATACACCACCTACTATGCGTACCAGACCCCACCCTTGCAGTTGTTCTGGATCTATGTGCGCAGGTCTTTTTGATGATAATGGTGCTGATGGTTAAGACAACTTGGATAATATTCTTATGAGTGATGAGTTTTTGACACACACATTTATTGTCCAAACATTAGCCACTACACAAATGTAGGTATATTTTATATAAATATCATGTTAAATTTACATTATATTTTCAAATTTAATTTAGCTAACAATTAGTTTACATAGAAATTGAATAATATGTATATAATTTTTTATATTGAAGGAGGTGATAGTGCCTTCATTATCAGATTTGACATTTACAACTTTTGATTTGTCACTACTATTATTTACATATTCAGATCCAACTACTGGCCCATCCACTACTGCATCTTTCTCTATTAGAATGAAACCATTTACTTATAGAGAGGTAAAATTTTGATTTAATCATATGCTCTATGTACATTTAGTCTATGTATATTTTCCTTGTAAGTTTAAATTAAATTTATATTTCTCTATTTTCATATTTTATTTTCATGTACTCTCTCTTTGTCCTCGTTCTATTCTTTACAATTTTCTTATGTGTTTTCATAGGTCTACATGCTACTTTGATTTTTTCCTTCCACAATACTCAGAAGAGCATCTAGATACTCTATTACATCTCATTTCATGCATCCACCCATTCCACACAACACCCAAGCTTCAACTCTTCACTTAACTCTTCTTTCCTCTTTAACACCTTCCTTAAATTATCCCTAGGTAAACCTCCTTGTTCGGATTAAACTACAAAGCTCCCAACCAATCCAAACCCACATTCACATACCCCTTTACATCACATAGATCATATAGGGACTTTCATAATTTAAATCTATTTTGAGAACACCTAACTCAACACCCATCACGACTAATTAGGTCTCCTAAGCCTAATTAAAGGCTATTGACTATGAAATCATACCATACAAACTCAAATCAACTTTAAACCTTTAAAATAAACTTCCTCATATA
>JARHVA010001703.1:35000-155000 GCA_037957365.1 Torreya grandis
ACTTATGGATATTTAAAACATTTTATACCTACCCTATATCTCCTTACAAGTTTTTTAAAAATTTTAAGACCGAACTCCACTCCTAGACCACACTTCCTTTGTAAACCACCCTTCAATTAGGCCTAATTAGCCCTATCTTAAATCCAAAGTCACAAAATCCGTACTATAAGGTCTTAAACCACACCAAAACAATTTATTCATTTTAAATAAATAAAAACATGTTATATTATGAATTTTTATTAATTTATAAGTTTTAAAACTCTTTCTATGGGGTTTTTGCTCTTGAAAACCAAGTTACGCTTTTGCATAGGCTGAGGGGTTGTATAATTCAATATATTTAGTTATAAAAATTTTAAAGGGTCTAAAATTCCATATATAGGTATTTTTCCACCCCACACACCTTATACAATAGGTGAGGCATCTTATTTCTCTTTATTATGTCTTCTAACCATCAAAACACATGTTTTGGAGTCTTATTTCGGGTTATGACAACATGGTTTGTGTATCAATGTGTGTCAAGGACTCTCTTAAGGGATTTTAAAATTATAAATACATTATTTAAACCTATAATCAACCATAAAAACCATTATATCCATTATCATATACATTTATACAAGAAAAGTCTCTTCTCTCTATCTTGACTGTGCACAACAAGGCACCGTATAGGCCTATGATGACAACATGGGAGTGTTAGTTCAATTTCAAATATCTCATGCATATTATAAGAGTTTAAAAACCTCCTATTATTATTATTATTATTATTATTATTATTATTATTATTATTATTATTATGCCATCTTCAAATTACATATATTCAATTTCATACTTTACAATATTAAGAAACAACTCTTACTTCCCTTTGTAATGTGACTGTTAACCCAAAACAGATTATAAACATGGTTTCATTGTTCTAGAAGACTGTATGTTGATTATTTGCAATTATTTTTTGTGTAAAAAACAATTAACCTTCCACCTCAATTATCATTCTCAATATTTATATCATTATCTACACCAAATTCATACTCCCTTTGTGAGAAATAACTACTTACTTTCATATTGCATTGTCATACGCAAAGCATGGTATATGGGTATATGTCTTACTCATTTATCTATAGGTTTGTATATGTTCAACACATTCAAAAATAATATTATTATTACTCAAAAATTCACAAATTTGTGTAAAAATCCAACCTCCCTTCCTTGATTATGACTTATAGTCATTCATCCACCTCCAACCTTACACAAATGACAACAAATTCATGGCCTCAAGGACATTCAAGGATAACATGAAACTAATGAAAACACATAAATTGAATGGATAATCCAAAACAAGTCACTTTATAGTTCATTATGTCAATTACTCAATACCACCTAATAATTCAATAGGTCAATTACCACTTAATAGGTCAATAGATCAATAAGTCAAAGTGGTAAGAGTTGTCAAAGTTGTAAAAGTTCTCAAAATTGTCAAAGTTGTCAAAATTGTCAAAGTTGTCAAAAATTTCAAAAATTTCAAAGTTGTCAAAACTTTAAAAGTTTTAAATTTTTTCAAAGTTATCAAAGTAGCCAAATTTTGCAAAAGCTTAGTTACTCATTAAGTTTCTAGGTCTCTACTTTATGTTATTAAAGTTGTCAAAGTTCGAGTTATGGTTGAACAATTCTGGTTCTGATGCTTCCCAAGTGAAATATAACACCACAAACACATTAAAAGTTGTGGATAACATTTAGGACTAGGTTATTGGACTCCCATCAATCCTGTTTGATAAACACACCACCCATTTTGGCCTCAAGAACACCCTTCCCAATACAAGAAAAAATAATTTTTTTAGCCTATGTTCAAACCTGAATAAAATGAAAGTTGTAAGTCATTTTATTGAATATTAATATACTTCCCATACCTATTTAATCCCTATAATCACACCTCATATCACTCAATTCTAAGCTTTGATATTAATCTATTAGACAAGTTGCAGTGATGGGTCCACAAATACAACTTTTTGGTACTGAATAATCAACTTCTTGAGCTCCAACTAGCATTTCTACCTTCAATACCTCCACCTAGAAATATATAAAATTTATCATATCCAAATTAAATGTTATAACACTTCCACAACATTCAATTCCACCTGGAAGTGCATTTTCACTACCATTTTGAAGACCAAAAACACTGACAATAAATGTCAGAATTCAAGTTGTGTTTGTAGAAATCTAGTTTTGATGATTTTTGAGTGAAAAATAACACTACCAACACATATATGGGGTGGATAACATCTAGGTCCAAGATCTTGGTCTCCCGTCAGGTCTAATAATAAACCCATCACCCATTCTGGCCTTAAGAACACCCTTCCCAATACAAGAAAATGCTTTTTTAGCCTAAGTTCAAACACACATAAAATGAAAACTATAAGTAATTTTTGTAAATTTTTTGATCCATATTATACATATGTAATCCCTCCAATCTCACATTATATCACTTAGGTGTAATCTTCGAGATCAATCCATTAAATAAATTGTAGTGATGGGTCCAAAAATCTAATGTTTTAGTACTGAACAAGCAACTTGTTAAGGTCCAACTAAAACTTCTACCTCTAGGAACTCCAAATGTGAATTTATTTATTTTATCACATAAATATAGGAAAATTACATGTTATCACATTTCCATGATGTTTAGGTCCACCCAAAAGAGAATTTTCACTACCATTTCAAATAGAAAAAACACTGACAATGAATGTCATCAAAGTTCAAATTATGGTTGCAGAACTTTGGTTCTGATGCTTTTTGAGTGAAAACTAAAAATGATAAAATGTTTGGTGGGAGGGGAGGATAACATATATGACCATGTTATTGTTATGTATTCAGTACTGAATGATAAATCCACCACCCATTCCGACCTCAAGAACACCCTTCCCAATATAAGAAAAATGCATTTTTTAGCCTAAGTTTAAACATGCAAAAAATAAAAAAATGTAAGTCATTTCCATGAACCTTCAGATTCCTCCAATACCTATCTAATCCCTATAATATCACCCTAGGTCACCCAGGTAGAAGCTTCAAGATTAATCCATTAGACAACTTACAATGATGGGTCCAAAAATACAACTTTTTGGTAGTGAACAAGTAACTTTGTGAGCTCTAATTCGCATTTCTACCTCTAGAAAATATTAATATATAAATATCACTTTGATCAGATCTAGATAATAAAATTACATGTCATCTAACTACCATGATGTTCAAATCCACCCAAAAGTGCATTTTCACTAATGTTCTGGAGAGTGGGAACACTAATAATAATTGTTGTCAAATTTTAAGTTATGGTTATAGAACTATGGTTTTGATGCTTCCTGAGTGAAAAATGAGACTGTGAACCTATCTATTGGGGTGAATAACATCTAGTATTCGGGTATTGGGCTCCCATTAGGCCTGATTGATAAATTGACCAACCACTCTAGCCTCAAGATCACCCTCCCCAATACAAGAAAAATGCATTTTTAGCCCAAGTTTAAATACCCATAAAATAAAACCTGTAAGTCATTTCTTGATATTTTATAACATCCAACCTAAAAATTTATCATGTCCAACATAAGCTTCTCTTATATTTAATAATATAGAATTCTTTATTGGTAGTGCCAACCATGTGAAGGTGGAACCTTGTCTGACACCACTAACCTAAAAAAAATGTAAGTAAATAAAAATGAAATTTATATGTACTACCTAGAAAATAAAACAAATTTGGTAAAATTGATTACATATACATTTGAAAATTCAGCATAACTCTGTATTTTAATCCAATGAATCACTAAGATTTTCTCTAACCTTGATAGTATCAAGAATAAATTCATGGTCTTACTCCTAAACTTTCCATAGTTTCTTGTTTAATGGCTTCCCATAATATTTTTTAATTGAATATTCATTGCAAGAATCAAATTTCAATAGTGAAATATCTTCTTGCATATTTCAAAATCTTCAAATAACCAATGATCTAAAAAAATTTATAGGATATCATTGATTTCAAGTTCTAGGGACTATCACTAACCCAGTGGGATAGTCAATGTTTTCTCCATTTATAACTAGGGAAGTCAATTTTTTCTTTATATCTTTCTACACAGTAAAACAAGTAGTAATAAGTGCCTTCTTCATTATCATCATCTGAAATAACTACAAAAATATTGCCTGTATCATAAAAATTCATTTTTAGTGACAATATGAAGATATATTTAAAGAGAATAAATTGTACATAATGAAAAATATTCTGCATGGTTGCACTATATTAGATACATGGTCAAAGTCATCCGATGATGTCATATTTGTAATTTTCAATGCTATTAGATCTTAAAATGTGTTGATTGATTTAGAGTTTTGGAATTCCAATCATCCACCCATTCTTGTGACTCACACTCATTCCAAATAGAGTCCATCCATGTAGAACATAAACATTCTAAGTGTCTCATATGAATAGGTCATCAGCATGCATTTGAGATACAAAATGAGTGGAGGTCACATGAACCTATTAGATTCATACAACCCTCATACTTTGCCATGTATTTTTCCTCTATTTACGAAAAATGTCTATGAATAGTAGAATTTGGTTGAACACCATGACACATGTTTTCATTACACCATTCAACCATAGTATTTACATCTGTCAAATGAACACCCTTTTTAAATTCCATTTCCTCCCTTTCCATATCTCTTTTTACGCATGCTCCAGCACCATCATGCTCCCCTTTCCTATGGCCAACCTCAGTGAAACACTAAACATGTTCTACACTAGTGGTAATGTGCATCCTTCTCAACCAATAAAACATCCATGAATTTTTGAATTACGATGTGCAATTGTCTGACCAAATGTAATGTTGATTGAAAGTAATGTTCCTCTGACTCAACTATTCATAGAACTTATGAAAATAACCTTGCACATACTCTTAAAAATGTGATCTATCATTGTTGATATAGAAATAGTACTCCATTAATATTTTTAATTATTTGTCTATACTATCAGATGTATGCATGAATGCTATATGCATGACAATAGTATATTATGATGAGTTGTAATACTGCAATTGAAATTCCATTTGAGGTTTCAATGTGTAATTTTAACATAATCAACTACTAAAACAATTAAACCAAGTGATAATATATACTTTCTTATCTTGAAATGTTCATCCAACCATCTCGCCCTATGTGTGTGCCTTGTATACTCATAAATAATATTTCCCTAAATTTGACCAAAAATTCAAAAACATATATCTTTTTGGTAATAAGCTCACACCTTTTATATTTTTTGCCATCTTTAACTTGATAACTCACTAATTTATATTTGATTAAACCAAATAATTTCTATCCAATTGTACTTGTAATGTCTTCATGGTTAGATTTTTTTGTAATTTTGGCAATCCACTACAAATGTTGTAATTTCCATTTAAACATTATTTTTTGTAAAATAATTTTCTATTTGGTCCTTCTAAAAATATAGTTGGAATAAATTTCTTGGTTAATTTTGGTGGCATTTAAATGCCACACTCCTACAAAATGTTGTTAGT
This sequence comes from Torreya grandis, assembly GCA_037957365.1. Taxonomy (NCBI): domain Eukaryota; kingdom Viridiplantae; phylum Streptophyta; class Pinopsida; order Cupressales; family Taxaceae; genus Torreya; species Torreya grandis. The sequence goes on from JARHVA010001703.1 coordinate 40,541, forward strand.
ATGCAAAGTACAATGAATATGGTGAAAAACATCATAGTGTATTAAAAATTCAATATGTTTCCTACAACAAGTGATGCATGTGTGATTTATTTTAACATAAAAAGGTTTTTCCATCTCAAAATATCTTTGACAAATATAAGCTTGTGGATGTTTTTAAAAATAAATTAGAGCATAATTGGGTTTGATTCATATCCAATAAATGTTTTGGATGTGGTTCATGGTGACGAGAACCAACTCTTCTTTTCATAACATCTCTTGCATTGGGAAAAAATCTTGTATTATATTTCCCAAATTGAGCAAGTAACTCTTTCATAGTATTGGCCATAACCTTGTCTCTTCATGGAAGTGTATTAGAGAATACCTAGAGCTCATTAGTATTAGGTTCATTAAGTATTCAATGTCTTTTAATTACTTTCATTATTGTTTTTTTGTTTATATTAAGTGTTCAACTTGTTTTTGAAATCATTCATTTTTCCTCTATTTTTTCACTTACTGCACAAGTTGTAAGTATACACTGGGCAACATTACAATCTTTGGTGCATGAATTTTAGCCTGCAATAGATATGCATCATTTAGATTTTCAATAATTTCATTTTTTTCATCATCCATGTTAGATTTTCTTAATCCTAATGTATACATTATAGCTCTCATCTTAATAAATTTTATAAATGAAACACATAATTGACATCTTTGACTATCATACTCAAAATTATGAAAGAGTTTCCTAAATTTGTTGAGTAAGTCTTCTTGAATGGTGATCAAATATTTTGTTATGTATTTGTTCAAAAATATTTTAATCGATTTAAATTAAGTACCTGTCTTTTCTACACACAATTATTGGAAGTGTTGTTTATGGTGGAATCTATTGAGAGGGTGTTTCAAAATCATTACTACTTTCATTGTTTAGAGGTGGGATGACATTTTATTCATTGTTAATTTCTTCATTATATCTTTCCATGAAATTTTCTTGATGGTTAATTTCATCATTATTTATTTCCATCAATTTTTTTCATTAGGGGTGAAGCATCATACATAGACCCATCATCAATAAAATCAAAAACTTTGAACTTTGAATGTGAACTTCGAATATTAACCAATTCATTATATTCAATTTCATTATTATTCATTTCATTATGGTCAATTTTAACATTATTAAATTGATTATGGTCAATTTGATCATTGTTTAATTCATTATCATTAGTTGGCTCATTATCTACGGCATTTGGTTCATTAGGATTAGTGTTTGTACCTTATATACCATAAAGTTTTCACATTCATAGCTTGTGTTTCAATCTCAAATATTCTAATTCCTCTAGTGTTTTTTTCTTCAACATCTTCCTCTTTGAACATGATCCAACACCCATTATAAGGGACAACTAACAACTTTTCAAAGGTGGGGTCAAGTACACAAGTACCATAGATCTCATATAAGTAAATGGAGAATGTTTGTGGGGATAAAATTCTTGATTTGGGTTAAAAATAATCATTGATAAGTGAGCTAGTCTAAAATAATAATAATGTGATCAGGCTATATAATGCAATCATATTATTACATAACATGACCATGTTATGTGTTGTATAAGGTTATACCCTATCTAATGCATTAAGAGGCTTATATTAACAATAACACGCTCGTGTTATGCAATAACATGATCACATTATTGTCAATATAAGCTTTGGGGTTAGTAATTGACATTGAAAACTGATTGTTACCTATGATAAGAATAACATGATCACATTATTAAATAATGTGATTACATTATACTTAATATAGATAAAAGATTAGGGATTACGGATTAGGGCATGTATGGTTTTGGTTAAAGAGTGTATATAAGGTCTAATAACTCTATGCCATGTGTTAACGTAATTTCTATTACAAAGGATGTTAATTAGGACTAAATCGATTGGTTAATATGGTATGTTTCTGGTTTACAATTTAGGGTATAGTGTTTATGGATTAAGTTTAGGGTATACATGATCAACCATAAAGATAATTATTAGTGTAAATAATGTTAATTTGGGATATAATGATTTGTTCAACATTTAAAGAGTTTATATTTATCATTTAGAGTTTAGGTATTAGGAAATTTAAGCATTAGGGATTGAGGTATCGATCTTAGGGTATGTAAGGTACAATTATGATGGTGATTGGGGTAAACTAGAGATAATCAACCCCAAGATCACATATTATAGTCATGTAATTAGGTTTAAGGGTCTCAAAATTTCCCCAATTTACTTCATATGTACATCTATATTGGTACTCTAAAGGTTATGTTTTGTCCATAGGTTTAAAAAAAGAATTTTATGACATCTCATGATCAAATCAGCTATATCATAAGGCATGTATGTTTGTGGCATGTATTGGGCATTAGGGCAAGGGATTACAGTTTATGTTTTAGGGATTAGGGATTAGGGAATGGGGCTTATGTTTGAAGACCTATATATAATTTGTCTAATCACTCTATGCTATGTTAACCTAATTCTTACTTTAAAGGATGTTAATTGCGACTAAATTGATTAGTAAATAGGGAAACCTTATGGTTTACAATTTAGGGTATAGTGTTTACGGCTTAGGTGTTAATGCATGTATGGTTTGGGGTACATAGGGTTAATCACAATGATAATTGAGGATAATTTGAATTAGTTGGACCCATTTATGACTATAAAATGTGTTTTTGTGTTGTCATTATGCCTTAGATGTCATCATGTAGATTAAGTGAAATAGTCAAAATAGAGAAATTAGTCATGTGATTTAGACCAAACTGAGATGTTAATTTGGGATAAAATGATAGGTTCAAAGATTAAAGAGTTTATATTTATGGTTTAGAGTTTAGGGATTAGGAACTTTAAGGATTAGGGCTTAGGATATAGGTTTTATGGTATATAAGGACAATCATGTAGGTAATTGGGGCAAATTTGGGAGCCTTAAACCTATATTTATGAGTAAAGAATGTGAATTTGGGATCAATTATCCCCCACATCATCATAGATTGAGCCTCTGAATTAAATTATGGTAATGACTGATGCAATTTCAACCAAGTTCATCCCTATGAACCTATATATATATATATATATATATATATATATATGATGTTAATTGGGGCTAAATTTATTAGTTTGGGTTTTAGGGTCTATAATTTAAATGATTTGGGGTTTAGGGATTATGGCTTAGGGTTTAATGTAAAAGGTATATGATTTAGGGTCAAACTTAAATGGTATAGGGTTTAAGATTTAAGATATCAGATATAAGGTCCAATCATGCTAAGGTAATTGAAGAACATTTGAGCTTCTTATTCACCTATTAATGACTTGATTACATTCATGTTTGCATTTTTGATAAAATTAGGGTTAATTATGCCATGTACATATTACATACATGTTATAAAATTGATTGAGCCATAAATTTGGTCTAGGGGATCAATTTTGCCTAGATCATGCAAGGAATTGCACAAATTGACTAATTGGATTAATTCATGATAGAAGATTGATCTTTTGATTTTGCCTTAAATCAGATCTTGTTATTGAAGGGGTTTAAATTAGCCTCAAACACCTCTTAAATTCAAGAATCAACTCGCTTTTCCTCTTTGCTTAATTAGGTTAAAGGAGCTTGAAATATCCCTAATTTAATTAAAATGCATAGGTAGACTGGTACTCCAAAGGCTACATTTTGGCCATAGGTTTAAAAAGTGCATTTTATAACATCTTGTGATGAAATTAGTTATATCATAAGGCATTACATTTATGGCATGTATTTTGCATTAGGGCATAGGGATTACAATTTACTTTTTAGGGATTAGGGACTAGGGCATAGGGTTTAGGTTTAAGGACTTGTATATTAATGTCAAATCACTCTATGCTAAGTTCAAACCTAATTATTACTAAAAATAATGTTACTTGGGACTAAATTTAAATTGGTAAATTTCGGTTTACTTATTATTCTAAATGATGTTAAAGGTGTGATTTAGGCCAAAATGAGCCAAGTGAATTTAATTCTTAGACTAAATGATGTTAATTTGGGATAAAATGATTAGTTCAAGGTTTAAAGAGTTTATATTTATTGTTTAGAGTTTATATATTAATAAATTTAGGGATTATGGATTAGGGTATAGGATTTAGGGTATATAAGGTACAATTATGATGGTGATTGGGTCAAATTTGAGCTCCTTGAACCTAGATCTATGAGTAAATAATATGAATTTGGGATCAATTATCCCCCACATCATCACAAATTAAGCCTTTAAATTTAATAGTGGTAATGAGTGATAAAATTTTAACCAAGTTCATCCCTATGAAACTAATTCATACTATATAAAAAGGATTTTAATTGGGGATAAATTTATCCTAAGGGCTTACTCAGCCTCAATGTAAGTAATTTCATCCATATGATATCAATTGGAGATCCAAGTGCTCACCATATTAAAAAAATAAGTATTTTTTCAATTTGATATGCAATTCATTCCAACAGAGATATCTTCACGGAACTACATTCATATATAATGTAAATTAGGGATTACTTGGTCCTAATTTCATACCATATTGAAAAAATTGAGTATTCAGTTCTAGATGATACATAATTGGGGTTAATTAAGGCTTACCCAAGGAATTATGTTAGCATCATTTTAATTAGGTCCCTAATTGCACACCTTATTCAAATAATTAAGTGTTTGATTCAATCTGATATGAAATCAGGACCAATTGAACCCTCTATAAGTAATTACATCATCTAGTATCAATAATGATTATGATTGTGCACCAAATTCAATTGAAATAATGTTTGGTTCAACATGATATAAAATTTAGTTCAAACAAGTCTTGTTTAAAAAAATTCATCCTTATACTATTAATAGGGGATCTGTTGGTCCCAAATACATAACATATTGAATCAACCAAGTATTTAGTTCAGTTGAATATGCAATTATGGGCAACCAAGGCTCATGCAAGTAACCAAATACATCTAATGTCCATTATAATTTTGTTGGACCCAATTATAAACTATATATATCTAATCATGTATTTTTTTTATCTTATACATAACTGGGGCCAACTGAGCCCCATGAAAGTAATTTTTTCCATATAATGATTTTTGGGTTCCATTAGCCCCAATTACACACCATATTAAACCAATTAAGTATTTAGGTTCAACATGATATGAAATTGGGGCCACTAAATCCCCATGTAAGGAATTAAATCCATCTAATGTCATTTGGGGCTCTAATAATACCATGTTAAATCAATTGATATAGTTTTTCAATACTATACACAATTAGGGACAACCAAGTTCTATGTAATTAATTGCTTCCACCTAGAATATCAATAGACGCATTTTTCACGCCATACAAGGAATTGTGTCCATATAATGTCTATTTTGAATATTTTCCCCTAATTGCACATCATACTTAACCATTTTAGTATTTTCTTTGGTATAATCTATAATTAAAAGTAATTGGTCCCATGCAAGGAATTCCTTCAATGTAATGTCAATTAGGGCTTTGATATCACACCATATTAAACTAATTGAATATTTACTTCAACCTAATACACAATAGGGGTTAAATGAGCCCTGAGGAAGGAAATGTGTCTATATGATGTCAATTAGGTCTTTAGTTTAACACCATATTATAAAAAACCAAGTATTTAGTTTAATTTGATACATAATTTGGGCTAACCAAGCTCCATCCAAGGAAATGTGTCTATTTAATGTCAATTTGGGATATATTAGCCTGAGTACACACCATATTAGGATCAAAGGAAAAATAAATTGATTCATAGGTTAATACATCTCCAATTATCATTGAATTTTATCAATTCTTGACAAGAACATTGGTCCCAAAAAATAATATTAATCAACCAATATTTTATCTTAAGACTACTAGGCCTAATGACTCCTATTTGGGTTTTAGGGTGTTGAGAAAATTTAACACAATCACATTATTAATGTGATCATGTTACTAAGTAATGCAATTTCATTAATAATGTAGTTAATAACATGCTCACATTATTAATTTTATCATGATATTTGAATTTGAATTTGATTCCTGCACCTTTTGGCTCAATAATGGATTGTATTCTCAAGCCAAACACTTGGACTATGAATATACAGCCAAGTTTTGAAAAGTACAAAAATGAACAAAAAAATTAAAATTTTATTACTAAATACACTAATAATTTCAACATGAAAATTCCAAAACATGATACCATCATGACAAGCACACTCTCCTCTTTCCAAAAATATGATTTTTTTACAAATTTTGGACTAATTTAAGGTTTCAAACTATGTTGATTTTTAACTATGCCTTTTAGGCCACTACATGCCGTAAACATACATTCCTATACATGTTCATGTAATCAACTAGGTATAATTATACAAACATAAAAAAAATGGATTTTTAGTTTTTTTGAGGTAGTTAGGCGTGTTGCATGGATGACTATCCATTTTTTATCAGTTTTTATGATCTATTTACTTGAAAATTTCATATAAAAAAGTATTCATTAAAAAAATATAGGTGACCTAATACAAGATCTTATCCAAAATATTCCTAAACTATTTAAAATAATATTAAATGCTGATAAAAAAAATTATGTGTAGCACGTCTATCTATCTACTATGTTTTTAAAAAAAAAAAGAGTTCCTCTTTAAATTTTATATGTTTGGCCTAGTTATACTTTACCATTTAAGAAAAAAGTGTTTTGGAAACTAGACTCAAAATTCTACATTTCATGTTCTTACACCATCTTCAAATTTGGAGTGTAGATATCTCTAATTATCTACAAAAGTTTAGATTTTTAGAATTTTAGAAAAATCATGTCCACAGGTAGGCCACTTTTTGTCCCCCAAATTTGTTCACTTACCCTATTTCTTATTCCTTTTCTTTCCCTAAATTTTCCTTGTCGAAGTGCTACTATTCTTTCCACCTCCTACTCTTCTACTCACACTTCTTACATGTATTACAATTTTTATATTACCTCCAACATGCAAACTACTTGCTATTCTTAGCCATTGCACATTGTATGGTAGTTACACTTCCATAATTCTTGGTTTACATTGTCTTTTCATGATATGCATGTTGTATGGTAGTTATGTACTTCTATGATTCTTGGTTTATAGTGTCTTTTCATGATATGCACATTGTATGGCAATTACACTTACATGATTCTTGGTTTACATTGTCTTTTCATGATATGTATGGTTTTCATATATAAGATTTGATACTCTATATAAAATTAATTGAGACCTTGTTTACATGAATATTTGATGGCTTGAGTAAACAATCCTCCCTATTTATGAGCTAAGATAGACATGGGCATTGATGTTGCAATGTCATCTACATGAGCACTGACATAGGTATATATTAGTCTTGTAATTTTGAATTGTAAAAATAGACTTGTTTTAATAATTTTAATACATGTACTTGGGGAAAATATAATGAGATGCCTATTTTAATACATGTACATGTATTTTAGATGCCTATTCGAATAGCTGAACCTGCCATTAACTTGTTTGAGTTTGAAAAACATAATGAGTGGGATCACGAGTTTAGAATAGGTGCATGTGTTTAAATTATTTTTTATTTTGCTTTAAAATCAGTTGATTAATAATTATTTTAATATATTTTATGTTAATTTTTTATTAATTCTTGTATTTGAATAGGTTCAGCTACAAATGAGCTATGAGTGTAGGACACATAGTCAGACCTTGGAGAAATCCAAGGCATTAAAGGGGTATTTATCTACTAGCAAGGCATCCCAAGAAGATTCTTCTTCTAATAAGTCAAAGAGAGGGAGGCTATTTGATGAATAATATGTCTTACATGAGAATGTAGTTTTTTGTATGCCTATATGGTAATTTACACATTTTCGGCATTATATATGCATATACGACATTCACCCAAATCAAATACTACATTGATAGATGTAATGTTTTGTATACCTATCATGACAATCTATGTATTATTGACATTGTACACATGTGCCTATATTTTATGCCTATCATAGCAATCTATCTAATTTATATTAAGTTTTTATTTCATTGTATGTTATGGTATAATGTTATTTTGATCTTATAAACTATTATCTATTTAATCTCATATTTAATGTTGTACATAAATTAGGATTAAAACAAATGTTTTCAATGCTATATATCTCAAATCTCCCTGTTTTTTTAAATTAAAGTTTTGATTTCATTGTGTGTAGTGGAAATGACTAGTGACACTTTTATCATTTAGGCTTAAAGGCCTTCTTCTCTTTGTACCTTCTTATTTTAAATATTGGAGACACTTTTTGGTGTAATTATACCTCTTACAAACCTCTCGTATTCATTATACAACTCATTTCATTCATTTCATTCACAAACTTCCTTTCACTCTTTCACTATCTTCTTAGTAGGCAATCCTCTTAAGTTTCAAGTATGAAAACTTGATATAGGTCTCAAGGAGTTAGTATTATTTAATATATGTTATTATATGGCAAAATATGACCCACCATAACCTCTTACCAGTTCTCAAACACAATTCAACATTCAATTCCACATATAGGGCTCACAATAGTCTCCTTAGGCTTGTAACGCTTTTTGTAATGCAAATTCTCTTGGTTTTATAAATATATAAAAATTTATGGATATTTAAAAACTTTTATATCCTCATTATATCTCTTTACATGTGTGTGTCACATTTCATGACATAACTCCACTCCTTGACCACACTTCCTTTGTAAACCACCCTTTAATTAGGCCTAATTAGCCCTATCTTAAATGCACAGTCACCAAATCTATATTTTATAGCCTTGAACCACACCAGACCTTATTTATTCCTTTTACATACATCAAAATATGTCAATATAAATTTTTAGTAATTTCTAAGGGTTAAAACTCATTCTATGGGGTTTTTGCTCTTGAAACCTTAGTTAGGCTTCTACACAAGCTGATGGGATATATAAGTCATTATCCTAAGTTCTATAAAGTGTCAAAGGAGAAATATGAAACATATATGTCTTTTTTCACCCCACACACATTTTAAAATAGGTGATACATCTTATTCCTCTTCATTCTCTCTTAGAACCATCAAAACACAGGTTTTTGAGTCTTATTTAGAATTGTGACAACACAGTTTGTGTATAAATGAGTGATAAGGACTCTCTTAAGGGATTTTAAAACTCTCACTACCTTTTTTTCACCTATCACCAAACATACAAACCATTATAACCATTATCACACACATTTATAAAATAAAATTCTCTCTCTTTATATTGACTATGCACAACAAGGCACCCTATAGGCCTATGATAACAACATGGAGTATTAGTTTAATTTCAAATATCTCACACATATTATAAGATATTTAAAACCTCATTTATAATGGATTCATCATATATTCCCATATATTTAATTACATACTTGACAATATTAATAAACAAGTCTTACTTCCCTTTGTAATGTGACTGTTAACCCAAAATAGGGTATAAATAGGGTTTATTTATTCTAGAGGAATATATGTCAATTCTTCACCATCAAATTTTGTATAAAAAATAATTAAAATTCCACCTCAATGACCATTCTCAACCCATATATCATTATCTAAACCAAAGTCATAATCCCTTCATGAAAAACAACCATTTACTTTCATATTGGACTGTCATAGGAAAAACATGGTATATGGGCAAAGGAAACTTTTTTTGATGAGTTATCCATGTAGAAATTTCTTACTCATTTATTTTTAGGTATGTATAGGTTCAACATGTTCAAAAATAATAGCTTGATGGCTCACAACTTAGCAACTTGGTGGAATCACTCCAAGCTCCCTTAAGTCAAAAAGTCAGTAGGTAAATATGTCAATAGGTCAATTACTCATTAAGTTTATATATCTCTATTTTATGTTGTAAAATTTGTCAATAGGTCAATAGTTCAATTATTCATTAAGTTTATAGGTCTCTATTTTATGTTGTCAAAGTTTTAAAATTTTATGTTGTGATTGTAGAAGTCTAGTTCTGATGCTTCCTGATTTAAAACTGACACTTCCAACATGTCTAGAATGGGGTATAATGTCTAGGACTAGGTTCTTGACTTCATATTAGGCCCAATCAACAAACCCACCACGTATTTGGGCCTCAAGAACACCTTTCCTAATAAAAAATGTTATTTTTAAGCCTAATTTCAAACACGCATAAAATAAAAATTGTAAGTCATTTCCATGAACCATGAGATCAGTCCCCTACCTCTTTAAGCCCTATAATCACACCCCAAATCACTCAAGTTGAAGCTTTGAGGGAAATCCATTGGACAAGTTACAGTGAGGAGTCCAAAAATGTAACTTTTTGGTAATGAACAAGTAACTTATTGAGCTCTAATTGGCATTTATACCTATGGGACCTCCACCAATGAGTATATTTATTTGATAACATCTAGATAGGAAAATTACATGTTATCACACTGCCATGATGTTTAAATCCACTTGGAAGTACATTTTCACTACCATTCCGTAGAGTGGAAACATTGACAACAAATGTTGTCAAAGTTTAAGTTGTGTTTACAGAACTCTATTTTTGATGCTTCTTAACTAAAACCTAAAATTTATGACACATATAAAGGTGTATGTTCTTAGCCTCCCATCAGGCTTGATCCATAAACCCACCACCCATTCTCGCCTTAAGAACACCCTTCTGAATACAAGAAAAGTGTAGTTTTTTATCCTTAGTTAAAACATGTGTCAAAAAAACTATAATTCATTTATTTAAACCATAATATCCCTCCCCTAACTCTTTAATCCCTCTAATCATATTATAGATCACTCAAGTAGAAGATTTGAGAGCAATCCATTAGACAAGTTATAGTGAGGGGTCCAAAAATGCAACTTTTAAGGAGTGAACAAGTAACTTATAAGACCTTCACCTACGAATTTATCTCCTTTATCACATATAGATAGGATAATTACATATTATCACACTATGATGAGCTTCAAATCCACCCAAAAGTGCATTTTCACTACCATTCTAGAGAGTAAAAACACTAACAACAAGTGTTGTCAAAGTTTAAGTTGTGGTTGCAAAACTCTAGTTCTAATGCTTCCTTATTGGAAACTAGAATTTAAAACACATCTAGGGGGAATAACATCTAAGACTAGTTTCTTGGAGTCATATCAGGACTAATTGACAAACCCACCACCCATTCTAGCCTCAAGAACACCCTTCCTAATACAAGAAAAATGCAATTTTTAAGCCTAAGTTAAAACATGTTTAAAATGAATATTGTAACTCATTTATATGAACCATAAGATCCCTCAAATACCTATTTAATCCCTCTAATCATACCCTTTATCACTTAGGTTTAATATCCAAGAGTAATCTATTGGACAAGTTATAGTGAGGGGTCTAAAAATGCAACTTTTTTGCATTGAACAAACAACTTCTTGAGCTCCAACTGGCATTTCTCCCTCAAGGATCTCCACCTAAAAATATATCACTATAATCACATCTAGATAGGAAAATTACATGTTATCCCACTACCATGATGTTCAAATACACCCACAAATGCATTTTCACTATCGTTCTAGAGTGCAAAAACATTGACAATAAATGTTGTCAAAGTTTAAGTTATTACAAAACTCTAGTTATGATGCTTATTGACTAAAACCTGAAACTAACATGTCCAATGGGGTGGATAATGTTTAGGAGTAGTTTCTTGGCCTGATCAACAAACCACAACCCATTCTAGCCTCAGGAACACCATTCTCAATACAAAAAAATTGCATTTTTTTAGCCTAAGTTCAAAAACCTATAAATCAAAAGATGTAAGTCAGTTATTGATCTTAGATCATGTCTAACCTAAAATTTTATCACATCAAACTTAAGATTATCTTAGTTTCAAGAATATAGAATTCCTTACTAAAAGTGCTAACCACGTGAAGGTAGAAGCTTATCTTGCACCATTAACCTATAAAAAATTATTAGTAAGTAATTAAAAATGAAATTTATATGTACTACCTAGAAAATAAAAATATTTGGTTAAATTAATTACATATACATTTGAAAATTCAACATACCTATGTATTTCAATCCAACAAACCACTAGGATCTAGTGTAACCTTGATAGTATCTAGACTAGCTTCATGGTCTAACTCACAAACTTTTCATAGTTTATTGTTTAATGGTCTCCCATAATATTTTTGTATTTGAATATTCATTGAAAAAATCAAATTTGACTAATTTAATATCTTCATTTTCATTTCAAACTCTTAAAATAACCATTGATCTAAATATTTTATAGGATATCATTGAAACCAAGTTTCAGTGACTACCACTGACTTAGTAGGATAGTCAATGTTCTCTCCATATATAACTAGGGAAGTTAATTTTCACTCTCTCTACACATCAACACAAGTAGTAATCAGTGTCTTATTTTTTATCCTCATTTATAATAACTAAAAAAATATGCTCTGTATCACACAAACTATTTTTAGCAATAATATGAAGATATATAATGAGAATAAATTATACACAATGAAAAATATTCTACTTCACTGCACTAGATCAAATACATGGTTAAAGTCATCTGATGATGTCATATTTGTAAGTTACAATGTTGTCAGAACTTGATATGCATTGATTGGAATTAGAGGTTTTGACCTACAATCATCCACCCACTCTTGTGACTCACACTCATTCTAAATAGAGTCCACACATACTGAACAAAAACATGCCAAGTGTCTTATATGAATAGTCCAAAAACTTGCATTTGTGCTAGAAATGAGTGGAGATCACTTGAACAAATTAGATTCATACAATCCTCATACTTTTCCAACTATTCTTCCTCCATTAAATAAAAATATTTATGAATAGTATTATTTGGTAGATCACCATGTCACATGTTCTCATTACACCATTCAACCATAGTTTTTGCATCTATCAAATTAACACCCTCTTCAAATTTTAACTCCTCCCTTGGAATATATATTTTTACACATGCTCTAACACCATCATGCTCCCCTTTCCCATGACCATCCTTGCTGAAATGTCATATGTGTTCTACACTAGTGGTAACATGCATCCTGCTCAACCAATAAAACATCTATGTGTTTTTGAATTGTGATGTACAATTATCTGACCAAATGTAATGTTGATTGAAAGTAATGTTCTTCTAACTCAAATTTTGATAGAACTTCTAAAAACAACCATGCACATACTCTAAATAATGTGATATATCATCATTGATATATAAATTTTACTCCCTAAATATTTTTAGTTCTTTCTCTGTACTATCAGGTGCATACATGAATGATATATGCACAAATATGGAAATTTATAATGAGTTGTAATACTACGATTGAACTTTCATTTTGGGTTTCAATGTGTAATTTTAATCAAAATAAACTATTGAAACAATCAAACCAAGTGGGAATGTATCCTTTCTTATATTTAAATTTTCATCCAACCGTCTATCCCTGTGTGTGTGCCTTGCATACTCATAAATAATATTCTCCCTAAATTTGACCAAAAATTCAATGTGTATCTTTTTTCTAACAATCTCACACCCTTTAGATTCTTTGCCATATTTTACATGATATGTCACTAATTTATATTTACTTAAACCAACTAATTCCTATCTAATTGCACTTGTAATCTCCTCATGGATACATGTTTTTTAATTTTGTAAATCCACCATAATTTCTACAATTTCCATTTAAACATGATTTATTATAAAATAATTATCCATCTGGTAATTTGAAAAAGATAGTTGGAATAAATTCCCTATCTAATTTTGGTAAAAATTCAATGCCAAACTCCTATAAAATGTTTTTAGTATGGAAACTACAGAGAATATGGTGAAAAACATCATATTTCATTGGAAATTCAACATGTTGCCTACAACAAGTGGTGTGTGTGTGATTTATTTTAACATAAAAAAGTTTTGCCATCTCAAAATATCTTAGATAAATAGAAATTTATGAATTTTTCTAAAAATTTAGATTAAAATTGTGTTTGAGTCATATCCAATAAATGTTTTAGATGTGGTTCATGGTTATGAGAACCAACTCTTCTTTTCACATCACCTACATTTGGAGAAAATCTTGTATTGTCTTTCCAAAATAGAGAAAGTAACTCTTTGATAGTATCAGTTATAGCCTTGTCCTTTTTTGGAAGTCTACTAGAAAATATCTAGAGCTCATGAGTATCAGGTTCATTAAGTATTTCATGTCTTTAAATCTATTTCATTATTATTTTTCTATTTATATTAAGTATTCAGCTTGTTTTGAAACCATTCATTCTTTCCCTATTTCATCACTTATTGCACAAGTTTTAAGTATACACTGGGCAATATTACAATCATTGGTGCACAATTTTGGGACTACAATATAATATGCATCATGTAGATTTTCAACAATTTCATTATTTTCATCGTCCATCTTAGATTTTCATAGTCCTAATGTGTACATTATAGGTCTCATCTTAATCAATTTTTTCAATGAAACAAATGATTGACATCTTTCACTATCATAATCCAAATTATGAAAGAAAGTATCCCAAATTTGTTGATCTAGTCTTTTTGGATGGTGATCAGACATTTTCTTATTCGTTGGTTCTAAAATATTATCATCGACTACAATTAAGTACTTATCTTTTCTATGCATAATTCTTGGAGGTATTGGTAATGGTGGAATTTGTTAAGAGGGTGTTTCAAAATTGTTATTACTTTCATTGTTTAGAGGTGGGATGACATTTTATTCATTTTTTATTTCTTCGTTATATGTTTCCATGAATTTTTTTTTATGGTTAATTTCATCATTATTTGCTTCCATCAAATTTTCTTCATTCAAGGGGGGTGAAGCATCATACATAAACTCATCATCAACAAAATAAAAAACATGGAACTTTGAATGTAAACTTCCAACATTAACTAATTTATTATTTTCAATTTCATTATTATTCATTTAATTATGGTCAATTTCATTATTATTCAATTAATTATGTTTAATTTCATCATTTTTCAATTCATTATTATCAATTGGCTCATTATCTATGGCATTTGGTTCATCAATATTAGGGTTTATACCTTGTCTACCACATAGTTTTTACATTCGTATCTTGTGTTTCTCTCTCAAATCTTTTAATTCCTCTATTATTTTATTATTCAACATCTTCCTCTTCCTCTAATGTGATCCATCACCCATAAAGGACAATTGATAACTTTTCAAAGGTGGGGTCAAGTACATAGGTACTGTAGATCTCATAAAAGTACATATAGAATGTTTGTGGGAATAAAACTCTTGATTTGGGTTTAAAATAGTCTTTGAGAAATGGGCTCAGTCTAAAATAATCATAACATGATTGCATTATATAACATAATCACATCATTACATAACACAATCATGTAATTTATTATATAAGCTTATACGTCATCCAACATATTGAGAAGCATATGTTAACAATAATGTGATCACATTTTGTAATAATGTGATCACATTATTCTAAACAATCATTTAGGGTTAGTAATTGGTAA
The DNA here is from genome assembly GCA_037957365.1 of Torreya grandis. Taxonomy (NCBI): domain Eukaryota; kingdom Viridiplantae; phylum Streptophyta; class Pinopsida; order Cupressales; family Taxaceae; genus Torreya; species Torreya grandis. The sequence goes on from JARHVA010001703.1 coordinate 56,025, forward strand.
TGAGAATCAAATGTTCTTTGTATTAATCATAATGCGATCATGTTATTAAATAATGAAATCATGTTAAACTTAATATATATTAGGGATTACGGATTAAGGCATTAGTTCATAGAGTTTAGGGATTGGGGTTTATGTATTACAGATTACAATTTATGTTTTAGGTATTAGGGATTAAAATTTATGTTTTAGGGTTTAGGGATTAGGGATTAGGGCATGTAGGGTTTAAGTTTAAGGGTTTATAAAAGGTTTAATCACTCTATGCCATGTTTGAACCTAATTTTTACTACAAAATATGCTAATTGGGATTAAATCGATTAGTAAATAAGGAAAATGTTTGGTTTATAATTTAGGGTATAGTGTTTAGGGCTTAGGTTTAGGGTACACAAAGTCAAATTCAAAGATAATTTTTAGTCTAAATGATGTTAATGTGGGTGAAAATGATTGTTTCAATGTTTAATGAGTTTATATTTATGGTTTAGAGTTTAGGGATTAGGAAATTTAATTATTTAGGATTGGGGTATAGATTTTAGGGTATATAAGGTCTAATCACGATATTTATTGGACCAAATTAGAGATGATAAACCCCCAAATCACATTTTATAGTCATTTAATTAGGTTGATTGGGTTGTAAATAACCCCAATTTACTTCAGATGCACAACTAGATTGGTACTCCAAAGGCTATGTTTCGGCCATAGGTTAAAAAATTACATTTTATGAAATCTCATGATAAAGTCAATTATATCATAATGTTGTATACTTTTTTCATGTAGTGGATATTATTTCATAGGGATTACAATTTATATTTTAGGGATTATGGATTAAGGCATAGGGTTTACGTTTAATGACCTGTATATAATTTGTCTAAACACTTTATGCCATGCAACCTAGTTCTTACTATAAAGTATATTAATTGGGGCTAAATCAATTGGTAAATAGGCAAAGCTTATTGTTTATTATTTAGGGTTTAAGGTTTAGGGCTTTGGTTTTATTGTATATATGGTTTAGGGTACATAGAGTTAATCACAAAGATAATTGAGGATAATTTTAATAATGTTGTTCCCAAAATATGTCACTTGTTTTTGGGACAACATATCAACTATTTTGGTCCTATAGGCCAAACGTCTCTCTTCCCTTCTCAAAAAATGTTCTGAGTGCTCAAGTTCTTTAATTATTCAAGTATTTTTAGTCAAGGGACTCACAGGTTCAATGGGCTCAACAACTTAAATAGGTGGGCTCTCATGAAGGAACAACTTCCAAACACTTAGGTAATTTCAAGGTTGGTTCAACATCAAGGTTCAACCAAAAGGTCCATCGATAGGCTTCAAACAAATGGAATGAACCATTAAACCATTTAACCCCACTTCAACAAGGTTCAAAATTTTAATGAGTTTAAAGGTTCAAAAAGAGTTAAGCGCTCAATGAGTTCAAAGAAGTTCAACCACTGCAAAGAGTTCAACAAGTTCAAAGACTTCAACAAGTTCAAAATTTTAAAGACTTACAGAAAAGAAGACTTTGAAGAAGAAAGATTGAACCATTGAATCATTGAACCTTGAACCAAAATGGTTCAAAGTTAAAAGGTTCAAATGGTTCAAAGAAGTTCAAAGTGTAGAAAGGAAGCTTCAAGTGAATGGAAGAAGTAGAAGAAGCTCAACAAGGAATTCAACTGAAGGGTTCAAAGAATGATTGAACCAAAGAGCTGAGTGAACCAAAGAGCTGAGTGAACATACAAGCTAATTGAACCACTGACCATTGAAACACTTTGAACCATTGAACTGATGCACTCCAAGGTTCAAGGTTTAAAGTAGTTCAAGTGACTAAGTGATCATGACATCCCCATAGATGTCAAATTCAAGGTAATAAAATATCTGATGATTTTCAAATATGGTGCAGACCCTATGAACAAATTCAGGGACCAGCCAAAGAAGAAGCTGAAGAAGCCAGCATAAAGTGAGAAGATAGCCCTGAGAGCTCAGATCACCAAGGAAGGACAAGAAGTGGCAAGGAAAAAGAGAACAACTATAGGAAATCTAAAAATATCTATAGGATAGCTATTTTTGGTAGGTGAAACAGTCCACCAAGTAGACATTAGAGCATAGACACTCAATAGCGTGGCCTATTTTTCTAGATCCAGTAAAGTTGAAGTGGATAGTTGTGCAAATATTAGGAAGAGGACCAAGTGACCCATATTAGGAAGAGGACCAGGTGAACCACTTTGGACCATTGAACTGATGCACTCCAAGGTTCAAGGTTCAGAGTAGTTCAAGTGCCTAAGTGATCATGATGTCCCCACAAATGTCAAATTCAAGATAATAAAATATTTGATGATTTTCAAATATGGCACAGACCCTGTGAACAAATTTAGTGACCAGCCAAAGAAGAAGCCAAAAGAGCCAGTAGAAAGTGAGAAGATAGCCCTGAGAGCTCAGATCACCAAGGAAGGACAAGATGTGGCAAGGAAAAAGAGAACAACTATAGGAAATCCAAAAATATCTATAGGAGAGTTATTTCGAGTAGGTGAAACAGTCCACCAAGTAGACATCAGAGTGTAGACACTCAATAGCACAGCCTATTTTTCTAGATTGAGTAAAGGTGAAGTGGATAGCTATGCAAATATTAGGAAGAGGACCAGTTGGCCCATACTTTGGAAGAGATATTTGAGATGAATTGACATGCCATAGTTAAGACTAACACCCTATTCTAGCATGGCCCCTTGATAGAACTGAAAATACATTCAAGGTATTGAATGCAATATGGGCCATTTTATGAAACAAAGTGCCAAGTCTTTCTTGGCTGCTATATATTGTAATCTCTTATTTTATACGAGGGAGATCTCTCTGTTATAGAAGCAAAACTCTACCCAAATTGAAAGGCATTTTCCTGAGACTTTGAGCTCAGATTATTAATCATATTTCTTTATTTGAATGAGAAAACAAGTGACCTTTCAGAATTTGTGCTAGAATATCTTGTGTTATTTAGGAAATTGTTCTTATGTTTGTTTCTTAGAATCATTCTTGTCCATTTAATTTAATAAGTAGAACCATTGGAAGTAATTAATAATGTGTCTTGAACCCGATTGTGGAGAGACTTTGTGTTACCACAATTGTCTTTAGCATGTTTATTTTTCTATTTCTATGTAAAGGATCTTGGGATGACTTTGTGCCTCCATTGTCCTTTGTATATTTCACTCTTTGGTAGTTGAGGTGGAGACTTTGTGCTACACTTCATTTTGTTGTGTTACTATGCCCTATTTCAGTGAGGGAAGTAATGAAAGACTTTGTGCTTTCATGGGTTTCTTATGGTTACAATTACTACTAGGAAGGAATCTGGTTATTGACTAAGTATTACTTATGAAAGAAGAGAAGTACCTTTAGCAATCACCTAAGATTTTTTCTTTGATCTGTGAACATCATCTCTAAAAAAAGAGAGATGGATGGTGTTGTCCTACCCTTGAGTGTTATTTTCATCTTATATATATAGTATATAGCACCTCATAGTTATATGGAACCTCCCCTTGATGAGAGGAGATATTTGTCCCCTTTTGATGTGGTCAATGTGCACATTTAGATGATAAATCTCCCTATGTTGTGGTTAAAACACCTATTTTGCCCATTAGTTAGCTGGTGACAAAATATTCACCCAACAATTTTTGGCGACTCCGTTGGGGAAGAATGAGCAGTTTGAAGCCTCAAGCTCCAATCTAATGTAGGGCCAGTTCTTTTCCATTTTTAATCTATAATTTGGTAGCTCAACTCTATACAAGAAGCCAAAAAGCTCAAGGTGTTGTTGACCCTATTTTTGAGTTGGTGTAGTAGAGAAATTTTGATATATTTCCTCCACAACCCAACCTTCAACGAACTAGGAGTCTTCCTCCTACCAACACCATGTTACCAATACAAGGCAGATCTTCTTTTTCCTCTACTAGCAGAGCTTTGCTCATACATACCCCACTAAGATTTGTCATCCCCCATTTCCATAGTCATACAATAGCAGTTCAAGGCCCTTGGGGTAACTCTTTTGACCCACTCAATTTAACTCCACCTCTACATGAGCTACCACACAGTTTAATGAAGAATTTCCCCAAATTCTTTAGTGATGGGAGAGTTCATATTGATGAATATATTGCAGCCTTTAGCATATTCTGTAGCATGATAGGTGTGGATTATGAAGACATAGTAGTCAGGCTATTTATAGAGACATTATAAGGTGTTGTTATATACTTATTCTACCATCTGTAGGCTCAGTCAGTGACTAACTGGAACACTCTCAAAGCCAAATTTGAAGCCAAGTTCAAACCTATAGAAGATGTGCATGCCCTACTAGCTCAGCTCACACAAATGAAGAAAGAGCTTCATGAACCTATTAGGGACTTCATTTCCAAATTTGACAAGTTGAGGAATAGGATTCCTATAATTTCTCAACCAACAACTAAGAATCTCAATTGCTTCTTTATCAACTCTCAGCTACCTAAAGTGAGTTTTCTACTGAGACGTGATGGCCACATAGACCTTGATGCACTGTAGGATTTGGCTACTGAGGTGGAAGATGATCTCATCTTGGTGGAGAAGATAAAGAGAGATCCTAATAGAGGTAAATCTTCTTCATCCTTTGAATATCTATCTACAGGCACCACTGATCCAATGGTGCAAAAGTTGTCAAATGAGTTGCTAGCTCTCAGAAAGTAAATGGCGCAAGGGATGTTTGCTCCTCCTTCATATCGAGATATACCAAGGAGGACATTCCCTAATCAGTCATACCAAGGCAATGCTACCAAAAATCAAGGGCAATCAAATCATCTTCCTCCCCCATAGTGGAAGCTTGCCATTGAAGCAGCACCAGCCAACTCAGTAGTTGGATATCTTGAAACAAAATCTGATTTCTCTTTCCAACCTAAGTTGAACCCAAAAGATAATGCTAATCTCTTCACAGAGGGAGAAGAATAATTATCTATGACTCCAACATTGGTGTCCTAAATTACCAGGAATAAGTCAAAAATAAGTCAGAAGCATTTGATGGATCATATGTTGTATTTACCTAGTCCTAAAACTAGTCAGCCTAGTGAGCTGATAAGGGAAAATCAAGGGAGCGATCTCAACCAACAATTTCAATTGCTAAATATTGGACTACTTTGACTTTAATCAAAGGACCTGGTAATTACTAAAAAATTAAGTACCCCAAGCATTCCTGCATCTTCTACTTCAAATTCAAAGATCAGTCCTACACTCCCAAAAAAATAGAAGGATGAACTTTCTTCCCCTATTCCTAATTCATTTCTAACATTTGATATAATTGACCATGTCAAGAAAACCAAAATTCAAATGTCTAAATTTGAATTTATGTAATCTAACCCTAAGTAGTTGGATAAGTTGGTTCAATATGTAAAGGATAAAGTCATCCCTATAGGACAAGGAATTTTGAAAGTAACTCCTAGTCCCCACAAGAACACATCCACCTATAATAACCTTTTCATTACTCCTCCAGATGCCCCTAGGAAAATAGAGTCATTTTATGTTTCCATGCTAATAAATGGACACCAGTTGAATAACTGCATAATAGACTTAGGTGCATATGACAATGTCATGCTCACCAAAGTGGCAGAATCTCTTGGACTCAAGCTTACCAAGACCTTTGGGAGATGTTTCTCCATGGAGAATAAACAAGTGCCACTACTAGGACAAATCAAGGATACCCAATTTGCATTTGTAACATTTCTAGATTAGAGAATTAAGATGACAGTCGTGGTGGCCGACATCCCAACATCCTACGACATCCTTCTTGGGCAAAATTTATACAAGGATGTTGGTATCGAGTTGATCATGGACCTGTCTACAGTGAGGATCCTGGTCAAAGGCATCATACAGAGATTGCTCCCTGAGAAGGAGGTAAAATATGTTGTCACTCAAACATCAGCACTTAAAGCTGAAATTTTGTTTGAGTCTTCAGGCGTGGGTAATTACTTCTTGACTACAAAGGATGTTACTATTCTAGCTGATGAAACTTTTGAAAATGACAATCTAAAAATTGGTTCAGATAGAATAACAGAAAGATTTTTAGAATGCAGTACAAGTGCAAAAGAATCCTTCCCTCTAATTAAAAGAAAATTTGAGGAAAGCATAGTTCCTGATGACATATAGATACTAGAATTTGATGTTAGTTGTTCTACTTCCATCTCTAGAGCTGGGATTGTTCTAATATCTCCTCAATGAGATATTTTTCCTTCTTCATATAAATTGCAGTTTAATAAAACCAACAATATTGTTAAATATGAATCATTTTTGCTCAAATTGAAGGCTGCTCAAGATAGGGGTGTCAAACTCCTTCACACCAAAGGAGATGCTAAGATAGTGGTTTGTCAGGCGAGGAACCTGTATCAAACTAAGAATAGAAGATTTCATCATTACCACAATCTAGTTTGGAATCAAATTGAAAGCTTTGATGCTTTCAATATCTTTACAGTGCCCAGAGAATTTAATGATTGAGCTGATGCATTAGCTATTTTGGTGACTTTCTTATTTCTTCACTAAGATTTTGAAGGAGAGAAGTACACCATTAAACTAGTCTTTTGACTAAGTGTTCATGACAATACTAATCATTGGCAGGTGTTCAATAGTGACAACCAAATCATTGCCTTTTTAGAACAAAAAGATAGCTTTGAACAGCTTCATTTAGAAGGCAGTGAGCCTAAAAAATTCAAATCAGCTACTAGAACAAACTCAGATGTAGGTAAAGAATTCTTATAACTAAAAGGGAATAAAATTCCCAAAGGATTCATTTCCCTTGAAAAATTGTTTGATAAGCACGACAGGTTCATCAAACAACAACAAAAAGATTCAAGCTCCTCCCAAGAGTTTGATCAAATAAATTTGGGTACTAAGGAAAATCCCAAGATGGTGAACATCAAAAAGTGTTGCACTATAGAAGAGAAGTTCAAGTTTATTGCTCTGCTCTACCAGTACATAGATGTTCTAACGTACTCCTATGATGACTTGAAGTCACTCAGGATTAAAGAAATTTTCCATGAAATTCCTCTCAAGAGTGATTCGGTGCCTTACAATCAAAAATCTTGGTAGTATAATCTAAAGATATCTAGTACTATTCTATCTGAAATATAGAAAATGTTGAATGCTAGAATAATTTTCCCAATCCATCATTCCATATGGATTACAAACATAGTCTCTGTGAGAAAAATTCACCTCTGTGTGGATTTAAAAAACTTGAATCAATCCTCTCTAAAGGATAACTACCCTCTGCCCATCATGGATCAAGTCCTTCAGATGGTGACTGGTTCAGAGATGTTATTAATGTTAGATGACTTCTCAAGATACAATCAATTTGAAGTTGGTGAAGCAGACTAGCATAAGACTGCCTTCACCATGCCTTGGGGCACCTTTACATATTGAAGAATGCCATTTGATTTGATAAATTCTGGCACTACTTTCAAAATAGCAATGGACCTTACATTCAGAGATGAAATGGGTAAGTTCATTGTGGTATACCTTGATGACTTGACTATTTTTTTCAAACATCATCCTGATCATGTGTGTCATCTGCAACAAGTGCTATAATGATGTCAATAGATTGGCATTTCTCTAAATCCCAAGAAGTCTATTTTCAGAGTAACAGAAGGGAAAATTCTTAGACACATTGTATCCCAAGAAGGAATAAAAATTAACTCAAAAAGAATCGAATCCATCCAAGAGTTTACTCTACCCACAAGTAAGACTGCAGTTCACTCTTTCTTCAGAAAGGTGAATTTTTTACGAAGGTTCATTCCTGAGTTTGCCAAGAAGACTCGCCACATTGTGGACATGATGAAGGGAAAGGACACTTTCAAATAGACTAAAGAAGGAAAATCAGCATTTTAAGACATCAAGATAGCTATTGCCCATACCCCAACTCTGGGTTGTCCAGATTACACCAAAGGCTTCATAATATACAGTTATGCTTTCGAACATGCAGTTTCAACAATTCTGATTTAGTAGAACAAAGAAGGTGTGGAATCTCCCATATCCTTCATGAGCTATCCCCTTGAAGCTCATGAGCTGAAATACTCAAACATGGATAATCATGCTTATGCAATGGTAAAGGTAGTAAAGCATTTCCACTTTTACATTTTGAATTCACACATTGTTTCCCTAGTTTTTTATGCAACAGTCAAATCCATATTAACTCAGAAGGAGTTCATAACAAAAAGGGGAAATTGGATTGCTAAGATCTAGGAGTTTGATCTAGTTATCAAACCAATGAAGCTGGTGCGGGGAAGGGGTATCTACCAATTAATTGCTAATAACAGACTAGAAGAAATAGGGCATGAAGAAATAGAAGTGGGAGACACACCAATAGTTCTCTTTGTCACCACTATGGATGAGTGGTACTCAAATATCACTCATTTCCTTACCTATGGTGAGTGTCCTACTCACCTGTCTCATAAGAAAAAGAGGACTATTAAATTAAAAGCTACCAACTTTGTCTTATAGGACAACGGGTTGTATAAGAAGAACCTTGATGGAGTATTCCTTCACTGCGTGGATAAAGTGCAGCAGAACAAACTTTTGGAATCTTTCCATAATCTAGCATGTGGAAGACATTTTTAGACACCTATAACTACCCATAAGATTCTATGAGCCAGGTATTATTGGCCTACCCTGTTTCAAGATGCATACAAATGGGTTCATAAATGTGAACTGTGTCAATAGTTCATTGGAAGACCCAAATTGGCTGTATTGCCTCTCAAGTTAGTAGTAATAGAGGAGCCATTTCAGAAATGGGGAATTGATTTCATTGGCATTGTAAACCCATCTCCAAGTGCTAGACATGATTATGTCCTCATAGCCACAGATTACTTCACCAAATTGGTGGAATCTATTCCAGCCAAGCATGCTACTTCAAAAGTAGTATGAAATTTCCTCAAATAAAACATCATTTCAAGGTTTGGAGTCTAGCCAAGATTGTGACTGATAATGCAGCCTATTTCTCTTCTCATGAGATTACCCAGTTCTATTATTATTATGGGATCACCCTCTCCCACTCTTCTGACTATTTTACACAAGGAAATGGTCAAGCATAATCGAGCAATAAGATCCTGGTAACCATTATCAGGAAGCTGGTTGATGACAATCAAAGAACCTACATAAAACATTGTTTGATGCTTTATGGGTAGACATAATTATGCCCAAGAGGGCAATAGGTATGTCACCTTTCCAGCTTCTATATGGTTTGAATGTAGAGATACCAATCACCCTGGAATTACCAGCACTAAAATTAGCAAAGGCAGTCAAAGATTAGACATATAAAAGCTCCATCAACAAGAGGATCATGTGCTTGACTGAACTTAGTGAGCAACAAACCATGGTGGTGGATTGAATTACTGCACATCAAACTCTGGTGAAGAATCTCTTTGACTAGAAAGTAAAATCCCATGATTTTTAAATTGGAGATCAAGTTCTGTTATGGGACAAGAGAAGAGAACCAAAGGGAATGCATGGGAAATTTGATTCCTTATGGAGAGGCCCATTTGCTATTCATCAGCTCAATGGTGGAAATAGTTTTTTGTTAAAGTATCAAGATGGCATGCCCTTTTCACTACCTCATAGTGGGCAACATCTGAAGCACTTCAATCCTTGAAGTATCAGATGACATCAGTTATACATATGTATATTTGTATAGTCTTTAGTTCTATTGGGTGATTTTCATTTTCATTTATTTTTTGGCACCTTTCTTTTTGGGTAGCATGAATCTGTAGCCAAATGGCTTACTTAAAGGCACCAGAGATTCTAGATTCTACTCCCTTTGATTATTTTTATTATTGATGGAAGTTCCCCAATTGGAGCCATCTATTGTTTCCAAAATCTGTCACTTGTTTTTGGGACAACATATCAAATATTTTGGTCTTGTAGGCCAAAATTATCTCTTCCCTTCTCAAAAAATGTTTCGAGCACTCAATTTCTTCAATTATTTGAGCATTTTCAGTCAATGAACTTGCAGGTTCAATCGGTTTAACAACTTCAATAGGCAGGCTCTCATAAATGAACAACTTCTAAACACTAAGGAAATTTCAAGGTTGGTTCAACGTTGAGGTTCAACCAAAATGTCCATCGGTAGGCTTCAAACAAATGGAATGAACCATTGAATCATTGAACCCCACTTCAGCAAGGTTTAAAGGTTCAACGATTTCAAAGGTTCAAAAAGAGTTAAGCACTCAACGAGTTCAAAGAAGTTCAACTGCTTCGAAGAGTTTAACAAGTTTGAAGACTTCGACAAGTTTAAAGGTTCAAATACTTAAAGAAAAGAAGACTTCGAAGAAAAAATATTGAATCATTGAATTGTTGAACCTTGAACCAAAATGGTTCAATGTTCAAAGGTTCAAAGGGTTCAAACAAGTTCAAAGTGCAAAAACGAAGCTTGAAGTGAATGTAAGAAGTAAAATAAATTCAACTGAAGGGTTTAAAGAAGGATTCAACCAAAGACATGAGTAAACAGACAAGCTGATTAAACCATTGACCATTGAACCACTTTGAACCATTGAACTGATGCACTCCAAGGTTCAAGGTTTAGAGTAGTTCAAGTGCCTAAGTGATCATGATGTCCCCACAAATTTCAAATTCAAGGTAATAAAATATTTGATGATTTTCAAATATGGCATAGACCCTGTGAACAAATTTAGTGACCAGCCAAAGAAGAAGCCAAAAGAGCCAGTAGAAAGTGAGAAGATAACCCTGAAAGCTCAGATCACCAAGGAAGGACAAGATGTGGCAAGGAAAAAGAGAACAACTATAGGAAATCCAAAAATATCTATAGGAGAGTTATTTTGAGTAGGTGAAATAGTCCACCAAGTAGACATCAGAGTGTAGACACTCAATAGCACAGCCTATTTTTCTAGATTGAGTAAAGGTGAAGTGGACAGCTATGCAAATATTAGGAAGAGGACCAGGTGGCCCATACTTTGGAAGAGATATTTGAGATGAATTGACATGCCATAGTTAAGACTGACACCCTATTCTAGCATGGCCCCTTCATAGAACTGAAAATGCATTCAAGGTATTGAATGTAATATGGGCCATTTTATGAAACAAAGTGCCAAGTCTTTCTTGGCTACTATATATTTTAATCTCTTATTTTATGCAAGGGAGATCTCTTTGTTATAGAAGCGAAACTCTGTCCAAATTGAAAGGCATTTTCTTGAGACTTTGAGCTCAAATTATTAATCATATTTATTTATTTGAATGAGAAAACAAGTGACCTTTCAGACTTTGTGCTGGAATAGCTTATGTTATTTAAGAAATTGTTCCTATGTCTATTTCCTAGAAGCATTCTTGTCCATTTAATTTAACAATCAGAACTAGTGGAAGTAATCAGGAAGGTGTCCTGAAGCCAACTATGGAGAGACTTTGTGCTACCACAATTGTCTTTAGCATGTTTGTTTTCCATTTCTGTGTAAAATATCTTGAGACGACTTTGTGCCCCCATTGTCTTTCATATATTTCACTCTTTGGCAGTTGAGGTGGAGACTTTGTGCTACACTTCATTCTACTATGTTACTATGCCCTATTTCAGTGAGGGAAGCAATGAAAGAGTTTGTGCTTTTGTGGGTTTGTCATGGTTACAATTATTACCAAGAAGGAATCTGGCTATTGACTAAATATTACTTCTGAAAGAAGAGAAGTACCTTCAGCAATCACCTAGGATTTTTCCTTTGATCTGTGAAAATCATCTCTAAAAAAAGAGAGATGGATGGTGTTGTCCTACCCCTGAGTGTTATTTTCAGCTTATATATATATATATATATATATATATATATATATATATATATATATATATATATATATATATATATATATATATTATATAACACCTCATAGTTATAGGGAACCTCCCCTTGATGAGAGGAGAGATTTATCCCCTTTTGATGTGGTCAACCTACACATTTAGCTGATAAATCTCCCTATGTTGTGGTTGAAACACTTATTTTTCCCATCAGTTAGCTGGTGACAAAATATTCACCCAACAAATAACTTGGACTATAGAATGTTCTTTTGGGTTATCATTGTACCATAGATTTCATCATGTAGATTAAATGAAATAGTTAAATGGGGTAATCAATCATGTGATTTAGGCCAAATTGAGCTTTATGAACATAATTTTAGTCTAAATGATGTTAATTTGTTTAAAATCATTGGTTTAAGGTTTAAAGAGTTTATATTTATGGTTTAGAGTTTAGGGATTATGAGCTTTTAGGATTAGGGTTTAGGGTTTAAGTTTTAGGGTATATAAGGTACAATCATGAAGGCAATTGGGGAAAATATTAGCTCCTTAAACCTATATCTATGAGTAAAGAATGTGATTTTGAGCTCAACTATCCCCCAAATTACCATAGATTGAGTGAATTAAGTCAATTTTGGTTTTATGAGTGATGCAATTTTGATGAAGTTCATCCTTGTGAACCTAATTCTTATTATTATATATAAAGGATGTTAATTGGGGCTTAATTTGTTAGTTTAAGGTTTAGTGTCTATAATTTAAAAGCTTTAGGGTTTAGGTCTTATGGCTTAGGGTTTAATGTAAATGGTACAAGGTTTAGGGTTAAAGTTAAATGGTATAGGGTTTATGGTTTAAGATATATGATATAGGGTCCAATCACTACTATAATTGAAGAACATTTTAGCTGTTTGTTTACTTATTTATGATAATTAGCTTCATGTTTGCATTTCTAATAAAAGTATAGTCAGTTATGCCATGTGCATGTTGCATACATGTTATACAATCGATTGAGCCATAAATTTGGTTTAAGGGTTCAATTTTGCCCAGATCACGTAAGGAATTGCATAAATTAACTAATTGGATCAATTCATGATATAATCATTGTTTTGATTTTGCCCCAAATAAAATATTATTATTGAAGTGGCTCAAATTATCCTCAAATTCCTCCTAAATTAAAATAATCAACTAGCTCCTCTTCTTTGGTTAATTATCTTGAAGGTACTTGCAATGGATTCATTTTACTTCAGATGCACTACTAGATTGGTAATACAAAGGCTAAGTTTTGGCTATAGGTTTAAAAATTAATTTTATGACATCTCATGATAAAATTAGTTGTATCATAAAGCATATATATTTGTGGCATGTAGTGGGCATTAGGGCATAGGGATTAAAATTTATGTTTTAGGGATTAGGGATTAAGGCATAGGTTTTAGGTTTATGGGCCTATATATTAATGTCTAATCGGTCTATGCCATGTTCAAACCTTATTCTTACTAAAAAGGATGTTAATTGAGACTAAATCAATTGGTAATAAGGGAAAGTTTATGGTAAACAATTTAGGATATAATGCTTAGGGTTTATGGTTAATAGCTTAGGTTTTAATGTATATATATTTTAGGGTACATAAAGTCACTCATAAAGATAATAAAGGACAAATTGAATCACTTAGACCCATTTATGACAATAGAATGTATTTTTGGGTTATCATTATACCCTAGATTTCATCATACAGATTGAGTAAATTACTCATATGGGGCAATCAGTCATGTGATTTAGGCCAAACTAAGGCTTTTACACTTAATTCTTACTCTAAATGATGTTAATTTTGGCTAAATGATTGGTTTAGGGTTTAAAGATTTTATATTTATCATTTAGAGTTTAGGGATAAGGAAATTTGTGGATTAGGACTTAGGGTATACATTTTAGGTTATATAAGGTACAATCATGATGTTGATTGGGGTAAATTTGATCTCATTGAACCTATATCTATGAGTAAAGAATGTGAATTTAGGATAAAATATCCAACACATCATCATAAATTGAGCCTAAAAAATAAATTTTGGTAATGAGTGATGTGATTTTAACCAAATTCATCCCTGTGAACCTAATTCTTACTATATATAAAGGATGTTAATTGGGGCTAAATTGATCCCAATGGCCTATTTAACCTAATGTTAGAGAGTTTTAGGTGATGTCCTGAAGGTGTCTTGTTGAGTGGATGAACTACCTTGATAGTCTATATGACAATGATAAAGTGTGCATTGTGTTTGTCTTAGTATGCTTGAAGTATGGTTGGTTGATCTTCAGAGTTTGCATGGTTAGAGATATTCAAAAATGATTATGGTGATTTGATCATGTGCAAGGGGTCCTATCATAAGTCAAGAATGATTTGAGTGCTTGTGTGCATAACTATAATTCATCTGGTTGTCCATAGTTTTCATCTAGACACATTGTGTCTAGTGGCATAAAATTTGAGTAGGCAGTTTGATGACATCACCATTGCCACATATGGATTAGTCTGGATGAAATGGTAATCTGGGTTTATAAACTATTATACCTAATTATTATGCACTAAATCTTAGGTCATGCACTTAAGCACATCAAAAGATATGCAAGTGCAAAGTTGGGATCCCAGACATTTTGACAATGTGTTCCCATACTTAGCCAAATTTGCATAAAGCAAGAAAGAGTTAAGTAGACATTTTGATGGTGGAATATCTTACACATGTGGATATTTTAGGAAAAGGTGATAATATGGGTTTTTTCAATTTTGTGCATAGTTTATTTGTGATACATTTTATATCATGCACTGAAATGTGATAAAAGTTTTGTAGGAGCAAAGTTGTCCTCTCAAATAAGTTCTAAGCATAGTTGGTTCTGTGACAGAAGTTTTTGAAAAGGTAGATTAATGGTGTTATATCTCACATGAACGTAGGTTTTTGGATTATTTTATGATATGGTTGGATTCCCCTATGAAATATGTTCATATGGTGCAAATTCAAGGTCATGAGATTGATCGAGGTAAAATATATATTTGTGTAAAGTAAGCTTTCTAAGAATATTGTAATTGGTCCCCATACTTAATCAATGTCCATGATGTTAAAGATATAGACCTAGTGGAGATCTAATAGTTTGTGGTAGTTTGTATGTCTAGATCTAATGGTGTGCATAGAGTTAAATGGGTCAAAGTGATAGTTGTTTAGAAAAGATAAAGATCAAACATCTTACAAAAGATCAATGGAGCGTGTGTTCCAAGATGATAGGAAGTAGTGTGATTGAAAGAAGTGCACATTTTTTAATTAATGATTAAAGGTAAAGTATAAGGATCCAACAGTTAGTGGGTGTTTGTATATATTGACGAATGGTGAATGTTGTTAGTTAAAGACCTGACTAATCCACAAAGATCGATAGTGCTTATTGAGTCAACATTACAAGGGTGCACAAGATGAGGTCAAAGTGACAAAGTTTAATGTTTGAGAATTAACACTTATGAGTTAAATATCAAAAAATATCGATCTTATGTATTTGATCTAATTAGTGAGGACATGAGATATGATCTTAGTGTTCAAATTTTAACTGTGACCATTGACATTCAACTATTTGAATTTTAACAAAGGGAAAAACCAGTCTATGTATTTTGGATATAAAAATTGATCCATGATGAACTTACTCATGATGTAAAAATAAAATTATGAATATGAATCCATGATGCATATAATGAACCTAATTTGATGATCTAGAAGTGTGTAGAATAAACTATATTAAGGTTCAAATTTTATTATGTTTTTTACTATGTTCAACAAGTAACCTGAGAAGGATGTTTGAGCTTGTTTAGATGTTATTTTGATATGTCATTATGAATTATCTATTTTTGAGTTATGTAAAATACATATGGATGATTTTTATAGTCTTTGGATGTTTGAATAATTCATATTTTGTATGAACAAATGTTAATAAGTTGACTGTGTGTTTGTGTATAATGTTCATGTGCACCAGGTTAGTGTTCGAGTTGTTTGAGCATACACAGAGGTGAGTAAAGATGATTGTGATCATTTGAATATGTTAAATGGGATATAAGAAGTAGACCCATGTATTTTAAATTGGTCCTATGTTCTTATTTTTATCGATGAATTACTAAATGGGTGAATAGATCTCCATGAGATCTATAAGAGCTACAAGGGCCTTATTAAAAGGTGTAGATGCTTAAGGGTGACCCATAGATGCTATGGATAACATATGAAGATTGTATTGAGATATGTCTCAATGTGATAGTTGCCTTAAGTTTTAAGGCATGCCTGATGGATGACCAATAAGTTCATAATCATCAATTCTCTATATATAGTGAAACCAAATGTGATGGTTTCTAGTCTAGTAAGACTTGAATGAGTGAGTACGAATGTGGAGCCAAGTGAAGGTAAGAACATTTGAAAAAAAAATATAGGTGAGTGAGGACTATTAAAGATCAAAGAGGATCATACATGCTTATATAATTAAGTTGGTGTAGGAGGTCATACAGGATATTGGACCTTATGAGCCTAGAAAAGGCATAATGACTAAGTTGCTCAAGAGGATATTTGAGAGACTTTGTGAGAGAGTCTTGGGAAAGATTTGAGAGATGCTTATGTGTCTGGATTAGGGGTCATAGGAGGGGTAAATTTCCCTATGGATTATTTAATTAGTAGATCAATTTGAGGATTATTTATATGATCTATTGGGCATAAGTCTATTGCTAGATTAATGCTCTTATTATTTGAGTACGAGTGAAGGTGAAGAGTGATAAGCAGAGGTCCATCATCAGGTTTTATTAACATCAATTACAATGTGGATGTGTTTATAGGTGTTATTATGGGTTCTCAACATCTAATGGGGTTGCTTTCTCCTTGAACTGTAAAACTTGCTAAAAGTGTAGTTGTTGTGGGTACCCAACTAGATAGGTGTAGTAGAAGATTGTAGACTCACTAAAACTAGGGATGGTAGTTCCTTGATCAGTTGATTGATGGTATAAATTATTTATTATTAATATATGATACTAGTCCAATTGCATGATCCAATGGGTTTTATTCTCCAAGAGGGTTTCCCACTTATGTCATGTGTTATGTGATTGATATTTCATTATATCTCTTTCTCATTGCTCTGAATGATGTGTATGCTTCATGAATGCTTTTGGTAAATGATTAAGTGTTTGTAAAGATCAATATTTAAGTGGTATTATTTGGGATCACCAATTCACCCCCCTCTCAATGATTGTACCTCAAAAATTAGTATCAGAACAAGTCCTTTGGAGGAAGCCTAACAACTTGATGGTGATCCTAAGTAGTTACAAAGATGGATAAGTAGTTGAAGAAAGGAAATCAACAGTGGAAGGTTATTATCAAGTAACTTGAAGAACATATATGTAGTTTGAATAAAAATTCCAAAGTGGATGAAAATGTTATCAATGATCTCAAGGTTTAGTTATTATATGCCAAGGAAATTTTTTCAAAAGAAACGGACATCATGTGTGATGAATAAGTTTTGCATGATAGTGAAGAAGAAGTTGATTTAGAAGCTAAGATCATGGGTACACTTGGTGAACTAAAGGAGCAAAAGAAGAAGAATCATAAGATGAAAAATATAATCAAAGGTCTTACACACAAGTTAGTTTTCTTGAGGGAATTTTGATAAAGTAAGCATGTCTAATAAAGGATGACATGGCTAAAGAAGCTAAGAGTGATATGGAGACTATCCAAGTTCTCAGAGGTCAGTTAATGTCTACAATTTCAAGTATAATAGCTATAAAGGATCAGAGAATTAAATTAGAAACCAAGATAGGTTAATTGATGGATGAAGATGAGAAATTTGTTGTCAAGAATAGAAAGCTTGAAGAAGATCAAAAGAAGTCAGATTAGTTCAAGAGCAATGAAAGAAGGTTTGTTAGACAACCAAATGCTTCAAGGTATGCTAGTTTATTTTTTGGTCATTTTTAGACATGTAATAAGTATGGTCATAAATATAAGGACTATAGAATGAAGTAAATCAAGTATGGTAATTCATAGAGCTATGATAGATGGAGTTTTTAGCCAAAGATTGATCATAATTGAAATCTGTCAAAAGGTGAAAATGATGTTATTTGTTTTAGTTGCCATAAGATTGGATATATTTATATATTTGGTCCAAATAGTGTTAAAAAGTCTTCAATGAATGGAAACTGAAGGTAATCATTTCCAATTTTTCTATACATAATGTTGATAATAAAGTTGCTCTAGAAGGTTATGTTGTAAATTAGGATAAGCTCAAGGATCAAGTAGGTAATATGGATGTAGACAACAAGATGGGTCAAACTATGGTATGGATACCTTAGGCAATAAATACTAATATGACTAACCCTATTGATTCCAAGAGTCTTCATGGATTATTTTCCAAGTATTGTAGAAAAGTAGGTTTTTTAGTCATAGGCCTAATCAGGTGCTTGTCTAGTTGTCTAGGTCAGATTAGACTTGTTCTAATAGGGAACAATCTTTGACTAATCCTATGGTGCTCAACATTTGACAATAAACTACACTAGTATAAATTCACATAAATTTTAAGCCTTATGTTCTCACTCGAAGCATAGTGGATAAGGGACTGGGTTTTATGTTGGGTTAGTTGTGCCATGGTGCAACTCTATCCTTCAGGGGCTTTGGTTAGTGTTATGATGGTTGTGTAGTCATTGGTGTAAGATATACTAGGATGGGGGAAAACCAGCTATCTATCAGGAGCAAACAAATGTGATTTAGGTCAATAGCTTCATGGGCACAAGCCTTTGGTAAACTTGGCTTAGTGGCATTCAGGTGGTTAAGGAGAAATTAGGTATCTAGTTGAGGGACTTAGGTGTAGGTTTATGCTTAGTCATAGGTATCATTATGAGGTGTAGAGTCTTACTCATGCTTAAATAATTTCCTATATTAGGCATGGGGGTCCTCATTATCTATAAGCACACTACATATGAGTTAGGTTAAAAACTTGCAAGATCTCAACACACATTTTATAGACTCAAGCATTCAATCCATTAAATATTTCACAAATCTTCATCAATAATAAATTTCAATAACAATACATTCATATATAACTAAGAATCAAGAAAATTCTCATCTTGAGCTATTAAATTCCCTATGTCTCATAGGTGAGCAATGGAATTATAATGGGGAGTAATAAAGGTGTCCTAAACTAACTCTAAGTTCTAAGGCAAACATAACATCTTGAACCAATCTGCTAGGGCTTCACTATTCCAATCTTATCCTCCTTTCTCTAGTTGGACTCAACTTACTTTTATAGTACTTAATGGAATCTTAGGCTCTTGAAGAGAAAATCATGCTGATTGTTGAGCTGACATTAGAGGTACTCATTTTTCCATCTCCACTATGTTGCCTTTAATGAGCCATTACTATCCTATGTGCCTTCTTCACAATGAACATTGAGCCAAAAAGGAGTTAGTTAAATGCCTACCAGATGACACCACTAGATGACAAAATAGTAATCATGACAAGTGATTCCCTCATGCCTAAGTGTATGTTGTGTTGGCATGGATATTATACTTAGATGGATTTGGGGCCCAATACTGAGGTGTAAAATAAATTAGAAATAAAGGAGAGTCAAAAGTTTTTATTGACAACATTTACTAACAAATCTTAAGAAAAGAATGGAGTCAAGGATTAAGTTAAAAGTAAAGTATGACTATAAGTCAGAAAAAGATATGGATATATAGGAGTCTCTTGAGTTTTGTGATTTTTAGTTTCTCTATGTCAAAGGGGTGTCTCTATATAAGCTTTAGGGAGACACTTATCAGTCAAAGGAAGCTTGCTGGTTGTCAGACATTGTTTGGTGAGAAGGTATGAAAACAAGGTATGTTTGTGCATTCTTTTTATATATCTATCTGTTAGAGAAAAGAATTTTTGTGAATAATATTAGTGGTCCTATCTTGAGAAGGATTTAGATTGTTGATCTTGGTTTGGATGTTCTGGTATAAAGGTAAGTTTCAAATATCTATTTGCATATCAATTTTTTGTAGATGTTAGGTAAGCCTATAAGTTGAAGGCCTCTCTTCTAGGTTTTTGCCCTAGATGTTGCTAAACATATTAAAGGCTTGTTAAATAGTTGTTTATGCCATAGAATTTCATAGTGTTCTAAAGATGATATATCTTTATATGAGTATTGACTATGTATTGACTATGATTGGATAATATTTGAAGATTTGTTGAAGATGTCATGTTCCTGATGAAGCATGAAGTTAAGGAGAGATTTGTAATTGGTCAAGTTTTAGATTAGAGAATTAAGTAGTTAAATCTTAGAAATAAGGTGTGGATAAGCAATTTTGTGTGATAAATATGATAATGCCAATCAGATAAGGTCTTTGGTTAAGTAGGAATAACAACTTCATGAGTTTGTTCCATTGGTTTGTGAAGGAGCTATAGTACATAGTCAGAATGGGTGGTTCTAGATGGATTAATGTGTTTGATGAATTTTCAAGAAGTTTTTGGTTCTCAAAAATGTATATGTACTTGTTTTTGATATTTTCTAGGTGTTTTTTGGTCTAAAGGTATTTTGAAGGCAAATTGAATATTTTTGAGTGCTCTCAGTTTTCTCAATTTTTGGCTTAAAGTCAAGCATGCCTAAAATGGGTTATAATAAGTCTATGTTACAAAAGGTATGAAGGCTCAAATCATGGTCCAGAAGTGTGTGATGGGTGTTTATTGGAGTGAAATAAGTCTTAGAAGTGTGTGTTGACTATAAGGAGGTTTGGTGGCCTTGTTTGTTTTGAGTTTCTAGGGTTTTGGGCTATGCTAGAAAAGAGGTTTTCCTTACGAATTAAGGTATGAAGATTATTCATATATTGAATGAGATAAATGGGTGGTCAAATAAATATTTATATATAATTTAAGGTTTGTGGCTCTCAAATTATTCAAGTTTTTGTCATGTTGGAGGATTAATTGGCTAGTTGGTTTGTGAAGGAATTATGTTTTAGAAGTTGATCTAGTTGATGAAAATTGGTGTATTTGAGGGGGAATATAATTGAGATCCATTTATGAATTTTTAGGTATTGAAGATGTGTCTACTAAAAATTATGGGATCTACAAGTTTTAGTTAGGGCTACAAGGAGGCTAGATAGGCCTAATATGAAGAAGAGTGTTTTTTGCTTAGTTTCTCCAAAAGAAAAAGGTATGTTTGTTTCAATGAGAGTTATAAAGTTAATTCATAGTAGTTTTCCTATTATGTCATTGGAATAAAGTAATGTTGGTGGTCCTTATGGTATCCTAAGAGAGAAGGCTAGTAAGAATGTGTGGTGATTCTTCATGGTGTGTGGATATCTGAAGATGCTCAAAAGGTGAAATTGCTCAAAGTTATTAGGGAGATTCCCTCACATATGTTTTTTGATGTGTTAATCATATTTTTATGGGTTTATATGTTATTTATTCATTGGTTGTAGTGCTTTGTTGAAGAGAGTTTTGGCATGGAGCAAGAGGAAGTTATCAAGATAAGCAGAAGTAGGCTCAAGGTAAGGGGGAGTTTGTATCATATTTTTAAGGTGGTGATTTCCTATTTTATGGTATTTTTAGGTATTAAAGATTCATTGGTGCCCACTTTATCATTAGTTTAAATGGGGAGAAAGTTCCTATTATGGGAGTGCTTGAAGAGAGAGAAGGTGAGTTGTATATTGCTATATATCATGGTTGTTAACATCAATGACAAATGGGGAGATTATTGGAGAGTTTTTATTTATGTCATGGTGATTTCATGAAGGTGTCCTAGAGAGTGGATGAAGTTCCTTGATAGTATATGTGACAATGACAAAGTGTGTAATGTGTTTGTCCTAGTATGATTGAAGTACGATTGCTTGGTCTTTAGAGTTTGCATGGTTAGAGATGTTTAGGGATGAGTATGGTGATTTGAGCATGTGCAAGGGGACTTATCAAAATTCTTTGAGTTCTTGTGTGAATAATTTTAATTCATTTATTTGTCCATAGTTTTCATATAGACACTTTAGGTCCAGTGGTAGAAAATCTAAGTAGGTAGTTTGATGACATCACCATTGCCACATGTGGATGATTTAGGAGGAAAGGGTCACATGGATTTGGTAATTATTTTTCCTAGTTCCTATTCACTATATCTAATATCATGTACCTAAGTGTGTCAAAATTTATGCAAGTACAATGTTGGGCTCCTAGGCATGTTGACAATGTTTTCCCATACATAGCCAAATTTGCATAAGGAAAGAAAGTGTTGAGCAGGTATTTTGATGTTGGCATATATTACACATGTGGATGTTTTAAGAGAAGGTGATCATATGGGTTTGTTTGTTATTGTGCATAGTTTATTTTTTCTAAATTTTATATCATATGATAAAGCATGATAAATGTTATACAGGAGCAAAGTTGGCCTCCCAAACAAGTTCTAAGCATAGTTGGCTCTATGACAATTTTTTTTGAGAAGTAACATTAATCGTGTTATATCTCACACATGTTAATGTTTTAGGATTAGTTTTTGACATGTTTTTACTCCCCTATGAAATGTGTTCATATGGTGTAAATACAAAGTCATTAGAGTGATCGAGGCAAAAGATATATCTGTGCACAATAGGCATTCTAGGCATTTTCCAGCTGGTCCCCATACTTAGTCAATTTGCATGATGTTAAAGATCTAGACCTAGTGGAGATCCAATGGTTTTTTGGATTCTATACATCTAGATACAATGGGGTGCATAGATTCAAATGGGTCAAAGTGAAAACTATTTATCAAAGATAAATATCAAGCATCTTATAGAAGATCAATAGAGCATGTGTGTTCTAGGATGATAAGAAGCAATGAGATGGAAAGAACACATTATTTAAATATTGAGAAAAGGTCAAAGGTAAAGATTCAATGGTAAGTGGGTGTTCATACATATTGATCAAATATTGAACATTTCTAGTTAAAGACCTGATTGATTTGCAAAGATAAATAATGCATATTGAGTCAACATTGGAATATTGCACGAGATGAGGTCAAAGTGACAAAGGTTTAATGTTTGAGAATTGAAACTTATTTGTTAAAGATAAAACAATATTGATGGTGTGTATTTGATCTGAGCAATGAGGACATGAGATATGATCTTTATATTTGAAGTTTAACTATTATAGTTGACATTCAAATATTTGAATTTTAACAAAGGGAAAACTTAATATGTGTATTTTGGCTATAAGTTTTGATCTAGGATGAATTTTATCATGCTGTAAAAATAAAATATGAATAAGACTCCATGGAACATTTAATGAACCTAATTTTAATATTTTTAAGTGCATATAGTCAAAGATAATAAGGTTTAAATTTGACTGTGTTTTTGATTGTGTTCTACAAGTAACCCAAGAAGGATGTTCGAGCTTGTTTAGATGTTGTTTCAATATTTCATAACGAATTAGATATTTTGAAGTGATGTAGACTCCATGAGGATGATTTGTATGGTCTTTGGAGGTTTTAAAAAATGATATTTTATATGAACAAAGGTTAAGAAGTTGACTATGTGTTTGTTCATAATGTTCCTGTAAACCAAGTCAATGCTTGAGTTATTTGAACATATCTAGAGGTGACCAAAGATGACTATGATAATTTGAGGATGTCAAAGGAGGAATAAGGAGGGGACCCATGTATTTTAAAGTGGTCGTGTGTTCTTATTTTGATTGGTGACGTACTAAATATGTGAATAGGTCTCCATGAGACCTATAAGAGCTATAAGGGACTTATTAAAAGGTGTAGCTACTTAAGGGTAACCCATAGATGCTATGGTCGACCTATGAAGATTGTATTGAGTTATGTCTTGATGAGATAGTTTCCTTTAGGGTTAAGGCATACCTAATGGCCAATCAAGAGGTTGATAATCATGAATGCTCTATATATAATGAAACAAAATATGATGGTTTCTAGACTAGTAAGATGTGAATGAGTAAGAATGTGGATCCAAGTGAAGGTAAGAACCTTTTAAAGATAATTTATAGGTTAGTGAGGAAAAAATGATAGAAAATAGGATCAAACATGATTTTTTGATTAAGTTGGTATAGGACATATAGGTCATTATATTTTATTAGCCTAGAGTAGGCAATATGTGTAAGTTGTTCAAGAGGCTACTTGAGAGACTTTGTGAGAGAGTCTTGGGAAAGATTCTAGAGAGGCTTGTATGTGTGAATTAGGGAGTGAAAAAGGGGTAGAGTGATTTGTGCATGATTTTATGAGAAGATCAGTTTGAGGAATATTTGTACATGCCCTATTGGTCATAATTTTATTGGCAGATTAGTGTTCTTGTTATTTGAGTATGAGCAAAGGTGAAGAGTGATAAACAAAGGTCTATCATGAGGTGTTGTTGACTTCAGTTTAAATGTGGATGTGTTTATAGGTGTTTTTGTGGGTGATCAACATCTAAGGGGGATATTTCCTCCTTACAAGGTGAAACTTGATAAAAGTCTAGTTGTTGTGAGTGCTCGGCTAGATAGGTATAATAGGTCCTTATGGGATTGGAGTCTCACTAAAATTAGGGATGGTAGTTCCTTGATCAGTGGCTTGCTACAATAAATTGGTTCTTTTTATTATATGATAGTACTCCAATTTCATATTCTAATGGGTTTTATTCCCCAAGAGGGTTTCCCACATATGTCATGTGTTATGTGATTTATCTTGCATTATTTCTCTTGCTCATTAATATGAATGATGTGTATACTTCATGAATTCTTTTGGTAGCTAATTAAGTGTTTGTAAATATCAAAATTTAAGATGAATTATTTGGGATCATTGATTCACCCCCCCCCCCCTTCTAAGTGATTATACCTCTAACACCTCAATGTAAGGAATTTATCCATATGATATCAATTAGGGATCTAAGTGCTCACCATATTAAAAAATAAGTATTTTTTCAATTTGATATGAAATTCGGTCCAAAGGAGCCATGTGAAAGGAATTGTATACATATATAATGGAAATTGGGGATTACTTGGTTCTAATTACATGCCATATTGAACTAATCAAGTATTTGGTTTCATATGATACATAATTGGGGCCAATCGAGGCTTGCCCAAGGAATTGTGTCAACATAATTGTAATTAAGGCCCTAATTTCACACATTATTCAAATAATTGAGTGTTTTATCCAATATGATATGAAATCAAGTTCATTTTAACCCTTTTTAATGAATTACATCCATCTAATAACAATTGGGATTATAATTATGCACTTAATTCAGCTAAAATAATATTTGGTTTTATATGATATGGAATTTAGTCCAAACAATCCTTGTGTAAGAAATTTCATCCTTCTACTGTCAATAGGGAGATATGTTGGTCCTAGATACATATCATATTAAATCAACTAATTATTTAGCTCAGTTGAATATGTAATTATGGCCAACCATGGCTCATGCAAGTAACTTAATACATCTAGTGTTAATTATGTCTTTGTTGGCCTCGATTGTAAACTATATTTAGCTAATCATGTATTTTATTTTATCTTATACATAATTAGGGCCAACTGAGCCCCATGAAAATAATTTTGTCCATAAAATGTTAGTTGGGATCCATTATCTCTGATTTCACACCATATTGAACCAATTGAGTATTTTAGATTCAAAATGATATGCAATTGGGACCACTCAATTCCCAAACAAGGAATTCCATCCATCTAATGTCATTTAGGGCTCTAATTACACCATGTTAAATTAATTGATATTTTTTTCAATACTATACACAATTGGAGACAACCAAGTCCTACGTAATTAACTATTTCCACCTAATATTAATTGAGTCATTTTTCACCACCTTCAAGGAATTGTGTCCATTGTGAATATTTTTCCCTAATTCAACATCTTATTTAACTAGTTGAGTATTTTATTCAATATAATCTGAAATTAAGAGTAATATGTCCCCATGCAAGGAATTCCTTTAATATAATGCCAATTAGGAATTTTATAGCACGCCATATTAAACTAATTGAATATTTAGTTCAATCTAATACACAATCAGGGTTAAATGAGCCCTAAGAAAGGAATTTTGTCCATATGATATCAATTGGGTCTCTAATTACACACCAAATTATAAAAAACCAAGTATTTAGTTTAGTTTGATACTTAATTGGGGCAAACCAAGCATCATCCAAGGAAATATTTCCATTTAATGTCAATTTTAGATATATTGGTTTGATTTCACACCATATTGGGATCAAAGGAATAATAAGTTAATTCATAGATTAATAAATCTACAATTATCATTCCTTGATATCAAATATTTATAAGAACATTGGTCCTAAATAACAATCTTAATCATCCAAAATTTGATCTTAATATTGCTAGGCCTAATGGCTCATTTAGTATGTCAAAATGCAAATTTGTGTTTTAGGGTGTTGAGAATATATAACATGATCAAGTTATTAAGTAACATGATTGCATTCCTTACATATTTAATAATTAAATCATGTTAATAAAATTATTGTGGTATTTTAATTTTAATCCAATTCCCATACCTTTTGGCTTGGGAATGGCTTGGATTCCTGGACCAAAGACTTAGACTATCAATGCATAGTCGAGTTTTGAAAGTTGTGATAAAAAGCAACAAATTTCAACTTTGATTAGAACATACACTAAGAATTTCAACATGAAATTAAAAAACTCAATATTGTCATAATGAACATGCTCTCCTCTTTCCAAAAATATGATTTTTATAATTTTTGGACTAATTTAAGGTTTCAAACTATGTTGATTTCTAACTATACCTTTTTAGACCACTACATGCCACAAACATATATGCCTATACATGTTCATGTAATTTTATTTTCATTGATCCAAGTAAAAAAATAGTTATATGGTCACAAAATAGACCTAATTCTACACATATTAAAAAAGTTGATTTTCATTTTTTTTTGAGGTGGTTAGGCACAGCGCATGGATGGCTATCCATTTCTTGTCAGTTTTCAAGATCTATTTACTTGTAAAATTCTTCAAAAAAAGTATTCATTAAAAAAATATTAAAAAATAGGTCTCAAACTAGAATATTTCATCTAAATTTCTCCAAAAGGAGTCAAATAATATTAAACAATGAACTACATGGTCATCTATCTACTATATTTTTTGAAAAAAATAGGGGTTCCTCTTCAAATTTTAGATGTTTGTTCTAGTTTTCCTTTACCATTTTTCATAATATTTAGTTTTTTAGAAACTATACTCAAAATGATAAATTTCATATTCTTACACCATCTTCAAATTTGGGGTGTAGATATCTCAAATTATCTACAAAAGTTCAAATTTCTAAAATTTTAGGAAAATCATGTCCACGAGTAGGCCACTTTTTATCCCCCAACTTTGTGCACTTACCCCATGATAGATTATATAATTTTTTTCAGTTTGACATTAACTTTAGATTCTTATAAAATCACTCTTCTAGGGTTTTATATATTTCTTATGCTTTTTTTATTAAGTCTTTATGCTACCTATAAGTTGGGATTTCAGTCTTATCTCATTAACCAACCATTAATATACACCTTTGAAATTTTGTATTTTTAATATGACCAACTCCAAAACAACTACATCATATAATACCAGCTTATGCACTAGAGCTATAATCAACCATGGTGCAAAAATGAGCTTATAAATTCTTCCTAAAAGTGTTCCACAAGTAACAAACATTTATTAGTGGAACCTATCCTACATGTTATTTTAGATAATCTTGAATGTTATAATATGTCACTAGTTTCAAAGCTATTATTTGGTTTGGGGGATTGGATTTGTATAGTTACTTGTTCAAATTTTCAATATTAATTATTTGTAATAACATGAGCGAACCATTCGACTCATTGCACTGAATTCATAGATTATATCAACACTAATGACATGGCTTGTATGATAATAATAAGTAATACCCTCTCATTAGAAGTAATGTTATCCTTTCTAAGAGGATAAGCTACTTGAATAAAGGTTAAAATCATAATTGAAAACTATTAGGGAACCTATTTCATCCTCATGGCATTTGGAAAATAAGTTTGCAGCATTATAATCCATAACAATAAATTTAAGGCAAATGCCACACATCTTAAATCAAATTGGATACATTTCATCATTAATCAAGACTTGTGATTTTTGTTAACTGAAAAAAACTATGTGCACTTTAAAATTAAGGTATCAATGGTTTGTTTATCTAAACCAGTGGCATATTTTTTGTATTAGGCAAAAAAATTATTAGTTGATAAAAACCAGATACATCAACAAGATTCTAGAGTACCCAAGACTAGGAAGTTAGATTATGGATCCATCTAATGACCCAAGAAGTCTTATTACCTATAGCCTGATACTATATAATTGAGCTTGAAAGGAGAGGACCCCAAAGTTAAGTGGGTGTGCTCTAGTTTTATTCTTGTTCCTTGATCTCCTCCACTTGGTGAATTTCTAAGGCTCTATGGTTTTGAACATAGTGCTAGTGTTGTAGGTGCACCTTTATGTTGGTTGTATCCTCTGTTATCCCTATAAGGATTTTTTGCATGCTTTTAATCCAAAATGTATTAATCTAGATCATGGTCAGCACCTGAGTGTAGAGTTTTTATTCTTTCCATTTATTTTACATGAGATTTTTAATGTGAATTAAATTATCATTCATTGCACTACCATGTTATAATGTGCCATAAATATTTCTCAAAATATTCTTACCAATACTTCCATGTCCTTATAATGCTCAATATTTGCACTATTTTTATTTATGGAGATATTATTTATATAGACCATGAGGTCGCTTTTACAGCTTGTATGCCTTTGATTAATTATATGAAGTTCACATGGGTCTGTCCTTGTTGATTGGCACCATTTTTATGTTTTGACAATGATTGGTATCCATTTTACTGCTCTCTACCACTTCTTGGTTCCTCTATTTTAATGGATACTTGTTTATTAACTAGCCTACCCTCCTGAAGCATGACTTTTATTTTTCCTATGTCTTGGTGAGAGCTCTCCCTTTCATATTCAACTTTTTCTTTTCCTTTATCTGGGAAACTTTGATTGGAGTTACTCCTTATCCACCTTTTTCATCCTATATTGTGGTATAAAAATTTATACCATGATATGATTGTTATGATTCATTTGAATGATGGGAGGTGGCTAGTATGATATCATCATTAGTTCCATTCGACATATTATTATCCTACTCCTTAACCACTCTTACTAATTTTATGGCTTTTATTTCCTTCCATATTCTAGACTGATATCCTAGTAAAACTTTCCTCCCTACTCATGTTCAACTACATACCATATACATGAGCCATATTCGCTCATTTCAATTGGAACCATTCTGAAAAGCATTATGAGAATGACTCTCCCCATAAAAAATGACATCAATAAAGGCTTTAATACCTACTAACACTTCAATCAAGACTTTCAATAAGAGACGTACAACTAAGAGGAGTGTCATAGATATGTCATCCCCCATTATAGAAAGAAATGTGTAAGAAAAGGTTAAATAAACCACCAAGACATATGTTTGGTACTCAACATGAACTCTAAAGAGCATTGAGAAACACATCAACAAATGGGGGAGATATAGAGGAGGTGGGAGACATGGGTAGGAGAAGGAGACTCATTCAAGAAAATAAATTTGTTAGGAGATGCAAAAATCATGCCCAAAATGCCAAAAAAGAAAGAGAAAAGTTTGAAATATGCCTACCCAATTCTATGGAATTCGAGTTTGCCCTTGACGAAATACATGACTATAATTCCTTCCTTGCCAAAAATAATGGTAAAGAAACCAATCTTGATTACACACTCGCTAAAACCTGAATGGGAAACAAATAGAAAGGGAAGTTTTTTAGGGCCCCTCTCCCTTCTTCTGTTTCCTTATTTTTTGGGTATGAGACACAAAAATTTATTTATCAATCCCCACATTCTATTTTAATAATTCATTCTAATTCTTTCATCTCCTTGTCTTCAGAGATGCTTTCCATGTTTCCTTTCTTTTACTTTGAATTAGATAGAGTCCCATAATTTGCCAACTAGTTTACTACGTGGTTTCCTTCTCTTAGTGAATGGTTCCATTTAAATCCTTCAAAATATCCCCTAATAGTTTTCACTTCTTAAATTAGTCATTAAGTTTTCCATTTAAGGTTTTCACTGCTCTTCATGGATATGATGAAAATTAACGAGTCCCTTTCTACTATGATGTTTTCCTTTAGTGCCAGTGTCATTCTACGAACTAGGCCTTCAAATTATGCTATATTATTTTTATTTATTCCATTGTAGATTGATATATACATTGACACCTATCCTTGATGATATATTACAACTTCACATGCCCTCTATCCCTTAGGTCATGCTTTGAATCCCCATCAAAGTATAATTTATACCTCCCCCATTCTAATGGAATCGATTTAATAGTTTTCCTAGTTATGTTCCTTTTAAAGGTTTCATATATTTTCCTAACTTTCCCCAAATTTTAAGAGTTTTGACTTCCTATGGACTAGCCTCCTTATTTTCCAAATTTTTAGAGGTGGATACAATCTAGATGTTTTTGGCCTCTTTCTCTATCCAGACATTTTTTTGGGTCTTATGCTTTATATTG
Source organism: Torreya grandis (assembly GCA_037957365.1). Taxonomy (NCBI): domain Eukaryota; kingdom Viridiplantae; phylum Streptophyta; class Pinopsida; order Cupressales; family Taxaceae; genus Torreya; species Torreya grandis. The sequence goes on from JARHVA010001703.1 coordinate 86,340, forward strand.
TGATCAAATATTTTGGTGTTCCTTTCAATACATGCCTTCTAGGTTAGAATACTTGGTCCCATGTCCCATATATCCTTTAAAATGGTTAGTTTACTATTACCCTACCAAGCCTTGAGATGATATGATAGATTGTTTTTCATAACCCACCTAAGGTCATATTTTATTAAAACATTATTCAAAGCTCTGAGGTGTAACTATAGTGAAGAATAAGGTCCTCCACATTTTCTTCATTTTTATAGCATAGCACATAATGTGACATCCCTTAGAAACCTTTCTTTTTAAAATTTTATCTTATTATAATATTTCCATGTGTGGACAATTACATGAAGGATTTTACTTTGACCAAGATTTAAAGCTCCAAATTATGGTCCATAAAAAAAATTTCAACATTTGGTAATGGGGTGATTTTTTATATGCATCTCATACATTTATTGAACTGAATAGTACACTTTACCCTTCTTATTACAATTCAAGGATCCATTTTCCAAGATCTAGGAAACCCAAAATACTAGTAGGATTCCATTCATCATCTTATGGGTGTCATTTTAGCTACTATTGGTATTTTGGAACATTTTCCAAGTGAAATTATTGTACTCTTGCTCTTAGTTTTCTATCCAATAATCCTTTACCTTGTTTCCCCATTGGAAAATAATTTCTTTCCTTGCTCTATCTAAACTAGGATCAAGTCTTAGAGGTTTTTAGGTGATCCATATGTCATCCCAATTTTTTTTATTTTACTCGTTACTCACATTATGGAATAGTTCTTTTATAATAACCCATCTTCCTATTTAATATGGCCAATCCAAAAGGGATTTACTTCATTTTAGAGACCCTTTCTAGGTTCTTATTATCTAGGTATTTATCTCTTAATAATCCTCTCATTATTGCACATTGATTATTTCCCATTATCCACAAAAGTCTAGATATGACAGCCATATTAACATTATTTAAATTCCTTGTTCCTACACCCTTTTCTTGATAGTTTTGCATTTTTTTTCCCAAGCTAGCAAGGGTAGTTTGATCTTGTCCCCTGTTCCTTGCCATATAAATTTTTTAAGGATTCTATTCATCTCATTCAATACTATAGCAAGGGTCTTGAGGATATTGAACCAATATATGGATGTGAATTGCAAGACCATTTTTATGAGGATAATGCATCTTGTCTATGTTAGGTATTCACCTTTCAAACTTCTCAGTTCCTCATATTTCTTATTAATTTATCCCAAATCTTATTATTTCCATTGCCTTAAAAAATTATAAAGCCCAGGCTATTCTCTTGAAGACAAAACATTTCACATCCTAAGATCTTATTAAGGAAAGCAAAGAGATTAGGAGATATATTTATGCCAAAGAAATTGGATTTATTTTTATTGATTGATTGGCCTAATGCCTTTTCATATTTTCACATTATATCCCTTACTTATCTAAGCTCTTTATGAGTAGGTTTAACAAAAATTATAGTATCATCAGAAAATTAGAGATGCATGTAAGCATATTCTTTAGCCGTCACTTGAATCCATTTAATATTATGCTCATCTATTGGATATTTTATGCATCTTTCCAAATACTTTGCCATCATGATGAAGAGATAGGAGGAGATAGGATCCCCTTTTTTGTGTCCCCTAGAAGAGGTGAAATATCCCTCTAGGGACCCATTAATCATCACCTTGAATTTTGAGGAAGAATGCTAGTTTTGTATCCATTTACTCCATTCTAGACTAAAACTAAACTTACCAAGCACTCCATCTAGAAAATACCAATTGAATTTATCAAAGGACTTATAAATAACTAATTTAATTAGCATCCCCTATCCCTTACTAGCATTCAGGGAGTGTATGATTTCATGGGCAATGTTAATTCCTCCTGTGATTTGTCTTCCCTTGATGAAACATCCTTGTTCCTCTGAGATAAATTTCAGAATAATTTTTAGGATTTAGTTTGTAATAATTTTTTATATGATCTTATAAAAATTATTACCCAAATATATTGAGAAAAAGTATTTTGACGTCTTAATTTATGATGTTTTTAGAATGAGGACACAAAAAGTGGAATTGAGATATTTTGAGATTCCGTTGATCCTTATACCATATCCCTAATTTATTCACCTAAATGGTCCTAGAAGTGTTGAAAGAAGAGATATGGGAAACCATCTAGGCCTGAATCCCCATCCCTAGTCATCTCAAAGACACTTTCTTGGTCTTTTCCATATAAATATCCTCCATTAAGGTTTGATTATCTTATTGAGTGACCAACTGTGAAATCTACCTCCAAAATGCTTCTTTCTCTTCTTGACTCCCTCCATTTTATAACTTTAACATGTCTTATAAATATCTCACCAAGTATTCATTTATTTTGGTGGGGTAGTCTATACTAATACATTTTGTGATTTCTAATTTCCTAATGTAGCTATTTTTCATTCTAACTATACATGATAGGTGGAAGAACTTGGTGTTTCTATCTCCTTCCTTTAACCATCCTACCCTAGATTTTTATTTCCCATAAATTTCCTCCATCATGTAGATGCCCTCCAAACACCTTAGTATTTCCTCTTCTATTTATTCAAGTTCTTTGGAATTGTTCCCATCCATCCTCATTTCTTGTATCTAGTTATTCCTCCTTTCTAGCTATTATTTTCTTAGAAGAAATTTTTGAATGGGAGTTGATTCCACTTATTTATGCAATATTTGAAATCTCTCAATTTTTGGGAGAAAAGATAAATCATGGCCCTATATCTATTATTTGGGGCTTTCCATTATTAGGTTATGAATTTATCAAGTTTTAGATGTTCCAACCACATTTTATTAAATTGAAAAGGGATTCTACTCAGATGTTCATCTTACATAAGATGGAATGCTATTATCCAATTATCTAAGTCTTATGTTTTAAGCACCTCAGTTTATATGATATGGTTATGATCAATCCACTTTATCGAAGGAAAAAAATAAATCAAATCATTGCAGGATCAGGTATTTTCCTAGCCTTTTATTACTCTAATGAACCAACGTCATTTAGTTTTGAGGTCATATAAATCTTCCCTTTCCACAAATTTGTGGAAATTTAGATTGTTCTTATCTTTTTCAAACCTTCTTTTCTTTTTCGAAGGCTTCCATGCTCGCATTGAAGTCCCCTTAGTAATCCAGAATGTGTCTTCCTATGCTTTAATTTTATTCTTCAATTGTTCGCAGGCCAATTTTCTTTCTTCTTTATTTTGAAATCCATAAATGTTAACCTAGAAAAAAATAAGATTTGTACTTCATGAAAATGACTTTATAAACAATGTTAACTAGGTTTGGGTTCCAAAGGATATATATATGCCCACTTATACCAACTCCCTTCCCCAATTTCTAAAAATTACCTTACTATGTCATGCTAACCTTTCCAACTTTGTTTTTTAAGCAATACCACTTCTATGTTATTCTTGTTTATTAGTTACTTCAATGTTCTCCATTTGTATGGGACATTGATACCCTTTATATTCTATGAAATTAATTGTGTCAAGAAGGATTGATTTGCTTGGTGCTCACCAAGAGGGTGTCTACCTATGCTTGAGTCCCTATCCTAATAACATACGTGGCTTATTCATGCCTATTTATATTTTTGCTTGGTGTTCCTCTCCTTCTCTTTCAAAAATTCCCTTTGTGGTTGAGATTTGGGTTTGATTGATTATGGGATTTTACTCTTCCATTTTTGGGTCTATTTTGTCTTCATAATCTATACTTGTCCAATTTTCTTTATCTCAAGTGCTCTATTATGTTATTTCCTTTTGCATGCTTTCATGGTGACCCTTTTGACTTCTATTGAACTGATTTTCCCATGCCTAGCTCCATGATAATATTCTCCAAGTCTTATTTCAACCCATAGTCTAAAGTAATGTCTTCTATCTCCACATTATTGTGTTTTTCCTATGGTTGAGTTTTCAGATATATTTTAATCCTTTTGTTAAGGTGGATTTTCCATCATTTCCTTATTTACTTAATTTTGGAATATTTATTGATCATTTTGTCCTTATTATTAATAGTGTGTTTTTTTCAACTTGATGAAACCCTCTAAATACTTCTTCTATTTTTACATGAACTTTATCCATAATGTTATTTTTTTGTCATGTTGGACAATTTCTAATCAAATTCCTATATGCATGACAACTTATGCAATGAAATGGAATGCTTTCAAAGTCTAGATCTTGAGTCCACTCCATTTCCCTTACTTTTAGAGTAATGTTCTTTTGCAAAGGTTCTGTGAGATCTAGATCAACAAATTATTTGGCATAGCTAGATAGGTCTTTATAATGATAGGGTTTTGATACATCTACCAATTTACCAATGGTTTTATCAATGGTTTTGAAAACATACTTGGACCATAATTATTATGGAAGAGCATAAATTCAAATTCAGACTGGTGTCATGTTTGGTATTTCTTTTACAGTTTTGAATATCATGAGATAGAGTTTCATAAATAGTTCCACATTTATAAATATGTTCCTCTTCTGAACACCTTGTCTCTATCTGATTCATTGGAAAATATTCCTATGAAATATCCTTTGGCATAGATCTTGAGTTTTTACTCTCCATTTGGTTTCTAATTTCTCATAGTCCATGCATATAATTTTTACAAATAAAATTGTTCTCCCATAAATTTATAGATCAGGATCATGCCATGTAATTCTACTATGTTCTTCCTATAGTCATCTAAAATGTCATTTTAGTGCAATGAAAGTCACTTGAGACCACTTTATCCTTAGCTTAGCCATAGACCTATCTTAGACCATCTCTTGAGCACTTTAAAACATTTGTACGAGTCCAACCCATTCTCAAATATACCAAAAGCAACACTGAACATTCACTTTGTCACATAAGTCCATTTTTAACCCGTTCTTACCACCAAGATATTAGTGCAACCCTTTGAATTATAACACACTGCACTATTAACCAAGGGGAAACAATGATGTCCCATTGCTCTTTTCACCTCCAATGGATATTTTTCCACTTATCAAATCACCTTAGGGTTGGACAATAACCATTTAATGTCTCGACAAGAAACATAATATTATATATAGACCACTTTCATTCATATATCCCCTAAATGGAAATTATATTCAAATACTCATAAACAAACTCAGAAAAAAAAAAATTTAAATCAAGATCATTGAATATGTATTTTCCCCTACTTCTATATACACCCATCTACAATAGCCTAGAGCTTAGGTTACTCAAATTTCCAATCTCGAGTCACACTCAAAGCACTCAAATGAAAACTCACACTAGAATTCACTTGCACTTACACTATCACTTAGATTGGGATAACTATATCGAGCTTGATCCCATTTTGAGGTATTGGTATGCAGGGAATGCTCAACACATGGGGTGTTGAGGTCATGCCCAAAATACCCTACTAAAGCCATGCTTTTTATACTTGTGCTCCCAAAATAACTTAAAAAAATAGAAGATTAGGGTTTTGCATTGATATTAGTCAAAATATGGAACAAACAATGATGCAACATTCAGTCAGATAGACACATGCTTCTTATAACAAGGTGAAGGTTCACCTACAATCTCATTTTCTCTTATACATAAGGATAATAGTGTGGCACATAGGACACTAGCATGGTCAAATATTGACCAGAGAACCACACTACTACTTAAGAGGGTTTTTGACACCTATTTCCTATTGATGACAATTTTCACTATTCCTATACTAGTTTCTATCCTATCACTTATCGATCTCAGTCAATTTTCTAGCTAAGTACACCTATTCTAATTTATTGCTATTTATAGAATAATGGTATAAAATAATTATTGTGAAAATCAATGGTTGTTGATATTGATATATTTATTCCCTAATTTATTATTATATCATTTTAACAATGTAGGGTTTTATATGCCATAACTCCCTTAAAAGTTCAATCATTTGGTGAACCTAACTTACTTTAAACATATCACTTAAAACCCTAGTTTACCATTAGGGTTTCCCTTCTTATTTATAGAATTTGGTTAGTTTTAAATTTACAACCTTTCCTCATGATTATCATGACAGAATCCATTTTCTATTATTTGGTATAACATTTGGTGGTTTGTCTTGCATGCTTATTACTACCATTTGTTGAATGATGAACATGTATGTTACTCCTCTCATAGATTACATTACAACTTAGTTTACTTCACATATTGGTCCACCCCATCTTTAAATCCCCTTCGATAAAGATCATTTATGCATGGCAATTTTTGAGTTACCTTAAATTACTACTCAATGACAATGAGCTTAGAGGACTCATTTTGTTCCTCCTCCACCTAGACTAGTTGACTACATTTGCTCACATCCCACTTCTACTACTCACCCTCGATAAATTGTAGGTCCCAGAGTTCAAGATATTACTAGATGAAATCGGATGCCTCCTCAGCCTATAAAAGATCTTTGTTATCCCATAATCCATCCTCATCCCAAGCATAATACAATAGGACCTACATATCAACACAAGGCATATGATATTGTTGATCAATTCTATATTGAAATTCCTTCAAAAGGCAACCATATTCAAATATATTCCTTTTCAAATAATTAATCATACATATTTTCCTCATAATATAGAGCGAACTTATTTTAAAATTGTCATGAACACTATAAAGGAGATTAAGGATGTTATATCTTTTAACAATGAGTATTTGCCCTTGCAGATAATTCTCGATCAAAATTTACCACTCTTCATTCAAGCATAAATTAGAACCACCACTATTAAATGAGTTTTAATTGACAGTGGCTTAGGTCTTAACACATGCAACCTCACATTTTTAAAGACTATGGGGTTTGATATAGCATCCATTTATAAAACATATAAGGACATTCAAGTTTTGATGACATTCCCCAATAAGCATTGGGTTTATTACATTGGATATCAGAATTGGGGAGAACCTTATCTATATAATTTTAGGTGATGAGTAATCATTTGCATTACAATTTATTACTCAAAAGACCTTGGATACATGCAATGGAAGTCGTACCCTCTACCTTGCACATATGTGTCAAGTTTTTACATGATGTATACTTATACACTTATTCAACCTATAACTAACCATTCAAATATTTCAGAGTCATCAAATTACTACCTCGAGTATAAATTCAAATGGGACGCCTCATGCTCTCATAGAGTCCCCACCTCATATAATTCTTATAAAACAGATGCATACATATGAGATCACTGAATCTAGCACCACTATTCCCATACCAGTTCTAGATCTTCCTACAGTAACATTAACTTCAACCATGATGGATAATGACCCTCCTAAAACATAGTCAGGCTCCAAATGTTTTATGTCATTGATCTCCATCTTTGACTAGGGCCAAGTTTTTTTCATCATTGGTCTAGTAGCACGCGTAGATTGTCTCCCCATTCCCATCAACTTTTGCCTCCCCATGGTGGCATGTTTGACTAGTTTGGAACCAATAAAGGCAGTGTTGGGGTGCTCCTTCCAAATACAAGTTTTCTTGCATGGATCTTTCCATTTCTCCTTCTTAACAAGTTGAGAACACTAAAGAAAACCATCATACTTATAGGTGGATGATCATCCCTGAAATATAGGATTATTTAAGTATTGGTGGCTATAGGGTCAACCTTAATATTGACCTTGTTCTACATCCTCTAGCTACTATGTTCATGTTTACTATCTAATGGATTTGTTCTTTGTATTTGTTGCTCTTTGTTTTTATCAAGTTTTTAAATAAATTATACATTGATTATGGCTATAATTATTGTATAACATAAACTTTTAACACAATGTTAATAAAAGTTTATTTTTTTGGAACTTTATTTAACTCGATGTAATTTGCACTATGAAATGTGATTTCGCATAACTATTTTTTGACACCAATAATTTTGTAATATTATATTTTTTATTAATAAAAATACACTTTTTAATAAAAAATAATATTAAATATACTTTTTTAGTAAATCAAATTTAATATATCTTTAGAGAATATAATATTATGAGAAGAAGATGTTACTCTCAAACAATTTCGGCACAAACTATTGAATAAACTCAAAGAAAAGAAGGATATATATATATATATATATATATATATATATATATATATATATGTCTTTGGAAAATATAGTATTGTATATATGTATATGTATAGTAGGTCTTAGGAAATTATAGTATTGTATAATACGATTTGGTAATAATTTTATCTGATTATAATTTGCAATTAAATCAACGACATGGTCTTAGAGTGTCAATTTTGTTTAAAATTCCAATTAAAAATAACATTGCCAAACACACATTTATTTTAGTGAAATTCCTTGTTTTTATCATACACGGTGGAAAAACAACGGCTTGTTTTGTGGTTTATTAATTTCTTTTATTAAGGGTGGCCGATGCTGAGTTATCATTCGTCACCGCGTCAAGAATATGACTAATTCATAATTACGATGTTAAACTTGATCTTTTAAAGGATAAACAGTGAGATTTTTTTTCAGGAAAGAAATCCAACCACAAACCGTTAAAGAAAATAAATATACTCATTTGTGTTTATTCATCTTAAATGAGATTATAGTAAGTAATTGACCTCTATTTCGTCCTTTATTAAAGACTCGTTTAGTCTTAATTCTTTCTCAAAACAAGCTCATTTGAATGTTTTATTAGTCCCTCAGCATATTACACTTCTCATATTTCTTAACATGTGATTAAAATATGTACCATGTAGCCAATCAAATGGCTTTTTTTTTGGTTATATATATATATATATATATATATATATATTCAAACCTTTTTAATAGTTAAAATATTAAATTTCTAATGACTAATAAATATTTTCAAACCCTTTTAATAGTTAAAATATTAAATTTCTAATGAGTAATAATTATTTATGTGACTTGTTTTTTATGTCAAATATTTGAGATCTTATTTTAAGATTCATGTGAATTAAGGCATAGGGAAATCTTGTATGCATTGTGTGTATCTATTGGAATATATATGCATGATTATTCTTATTGTGTTCATGTCAATTGAAAAATATACATAACAACTTTATTTATATTTTTTTTTTTCGATTTGAACCCATTTATCTGAATAGTATGGCCTTATCCTATGCAGAGGTAGATCCCTATCTCTAATTCAAAGTGATCTTATACAATCCCATAACTAATTATACAACCCCCCTATTATAACATATTAGATTTGAGGGCTAGTTAGTGATTTGTCTTTGCACTTTCACTTTTTAACAATTTCCATGCACATTAAGTTCCAAATCAGTCTCATGTAATTTATTGCATATTCTTATACATTCTTATTCTAATCAGTAATTTGTCATAATTGAAATTAACACTTTTTTAATTTTTGAATTTTCATAAAACATATTTGTGACCCTGTTTATTGATCGAATATTACAAACCCTAAAAATAGATGTTTCTAGGATTTATTAACTTCTTTTTAATGTTTCCAATTTCTATAGTAGGATTTTTTAGATTTGATAAATTCTTTGCTAACAATAGTCTTCCAAGTTTCTATTTCATATTTTATGCAATCTAAGAAATTTGATTCTAATTCTCTTAGAAGAAGTGTTGGACTAAGTGGTCCTCAAGTTGAGCATACTCATACTTCATTTGATAAGGAATGTAAGATCGATAAGAACAAGGGTATATCAAGTCCTAATATTAATGAACAAACTAAATACATATAAGTACATGAAAATACATCGGAGTATGAATATTATAATAAAGAAAACATTGAATCTCAAGATGAACATCAAGATGTAATTCCACCTATAGGTGATGAACAATTAGAACTTAATAAAGTGAAAATTATTAATAAATTTTGACAAACAATGCATTAAAAATCTTAGGATTATCAATAAATTTTATGAACTCTTTTGGAAATAAAAAATGCAACATTGCTCAGTCCTCTAAGACTTCTACTGCTATGTGCTTCATTCCTTTTTTTACATCAATCAATACAAATCATGCCACCATCTATTATAGGGGAAACTCAAGCTTTGTAACAGATTAAATGGTAATTCCTACTCAGTGATTTGAGACACCACCATTGGTTAGCACACATTTTATTTTGGAGGAACAATCCCTTATGCAGATTGTTTTAGCTTTATAAACAAGTTGTTGCATATGGAACAATGTGCTTTGAAACCTAATCAATCTCTTCATTCATAAAATTTGATTAATACTATAATGGCTTAATATATTTTAACATATCCTTTACAAAATAGTTTTATCACACCTAAGATTGCATTATATAATGGAAAAAGTGACCTTGGGTAAAATTTTAAATCATTTCACATAGCATATTTGGAATATGCATCCAATGATAGGTTATTCGCCAAGTTGTTTCCTAGAAATTTTAAAATAGTATTCTCTAAGATAGTTTTACAATTTACCACATCAAATAGCTCATGCATTCAATCATTTGTCAAATTTATTCCATGCACTTTTCTCAATCAATACACTTGTGCAAATATTTCATATGATGAGATTTATTAGCTCAAATAAGAATCCGATGAACCTATCATTAAATATGTCTTGCAATATATTGCGATGATATCTAAGATGATGAATCCTATGGAAAATAAGGAATTCCAAAACATTTAAAATAAATTTTGTTTCCAATTCTATATGAGTCTATTATGTTTAATAAGTTTTTATCATTCACAAATTAATGTCACATTATTAATGAAATAGAGGTCAATTTTTTGTACATGAATAAGCTAAAGTATGGTACAAACCTTGTTTCTACTTCTCATCCTAAGAATCAAAGTAAGCCACCATACAAGGTGAGACCAACCAAAATGAGAGTAATCAAAATGAAGTGATAAATGTATTTTTAGAACCTACTCCATGTATTGTATTATCATCTCCTCCAAGGAGATAGTATACAAAATTCCCAGAAGCTCCCTACAAGGTGTTAAAAAAGTTATTGGAATACAACCTCATATCTCTCCCTCCCATTAAAGAGGTTTATGTGAGTAACCCTCTTCAAAAAGGATCTGATAAGAATGATTTTTTTTGTTTCCATAGAGCAATAGGGCATACTAACAAAAAATGCATCATTTTGAGACATAATATTCACTATTTAATAAATTAAAACATCACCAATGTGGGTACATCTACCGATAGTGTGAAGGCACAAAAAAGTGAGAATAGAATAATGAATTTATGCAATGATCCTTTTCCTTAGCATACATGTCAAGAAACAAAAGATAAATCAAAGGTACATTACACATACATTGCGCACCTTCCACCAACTTCTTATCATCCTCATATAGAAACATGACATCTTATGAATCGAATTATTCATACATATCATGCTTCAGTGCCATCTAAACCACTCATCACATTTGTAGAACATGAGATTGTAGAATATGATTTTCATTTTCACTCTTTGTTCATTTTATTTTATAGTGATCACCAACCTACACAAAGCATCATGGTTAATAATGCTTGAATTGTGAATATGTGCACTATCACACTTCTCTCTCATCTTGGGTACACGATTAAGGATATACTTCCTCAAATATTATTAATAAAGGGATCTAGTAGTAATGTCCTGACTTCTAGTGGTCAGATGACATTACCACTATAGGTTGGTCTATCACACATGGTCATGATGTTTATAATAGTGCCCAATGCACGTGTCTTTGATATGTTGTTGGGGCATCCTTAGATTCATTAAATTCATGTAGTACCTTTTACAATACACACATTTTTTATATATGTTTTTTCTAGTTAGGTTATCAAATTTCATATATTTCATATGAATACCTACTCCAAACTGAGGTTATTATTCCTACACAAAATATTTTAGTTGAACAACTTAAAAAGGTTAAAGCTACTCAGAGCAATTAAAAACAAGTGGTCAACATTCCAAGGATACTTATCCTAGAAAAAATACTTAATATGAATTTTGACATAGATTTTAGAGAGCCACTACGTACTCTAACATGTCATAGATTGGTATTACAAAGCAATAAGAGTATTCCAAAAAGGACACCAAAAAAACATTATACACTCCATGATGCATTCTAAAGAGTCCTAAAGTTCACCATGTTAAAAAATATGCATCATATTATATATTATCATCATTATAGTAGCACTTATTTTAAAAATTTAGACTAATTTCTATATTATGAGTTGAGATCAGTCTATTCAAAATGCCATGATACTTTTCATTCATGAGACGCCATCCTTCTTATGCTAGAAATAAGACCCATTAATTGTTAGGCTCTTGTAGGAGTCATAGGTTGGTGTGTTTATTTTTATTTTAATTATTCAAAAGTAAAAAAAAATATAATATTTTATAAAAATATAAAAACCATTTCTTATACATGATATGTTTAGTTTACTGACATATGTTGATTTTGTGCTCAGTATATGCAATACTTATCTATATCCAATTCCATCTTAAATATGCTTCAAAATTGTACTTGTGTGAGTTTTTATAAAATATAGGTTAGAATTTATAGATGTAATTATAGGTGATGATGTTATCTTAGTCCCAAAAAATTTACATAGACAAAACCACTTTTTTCCAAATAGTAATACATTGTGCTCGTCTAACTCTAATAAACTTGTTCCAATGAACCAAGGCTGTAATTTTTAAGATTAAAAAAAATCATAGGCCATTTAAAACATTTTTTAACATCTCAATAAGTTCACTGGGGGTGTATTTTACATACGTTTTATCATTATTTTATTGATCACTATTGTTCATAATTTAGCTCAATACATTGCATAAAATCATTGTTGGCTCACTTACACTACACTAACATTATTATCTCATTGGATACCTAATTTTATGAGTATACTAATGTTACAAGTTTCTTATGTAGATCAATATCACCTATTCATGCATTTTCATCATGTGTTTATTCTTTTCTTTATGCTTTGTGTGTATTCTTTTCTCTGAATTGTGGACATTTCAACATTTCCTTGTTCATGGATCTAAGATTTATTATGTGTTTCTATGTGTGTGAGTGACATTTCAAGATGTCCCTTTTATGTGTCCCCTTAGCCTTCTTGCTTGTTTTCTCTTATTTTGTGTGTGCTCTTTGTATATGTGGGATGTCCATGACTCTTGTTGTCTATTGTTTTCTTAATTTTTGATGCCATGATAGATATCATGTATCTCCCTAGTTTTTCAATACCATGATTTACAACACATCTTCCCCAAGTAGTCCTATTTAGTTTTAAGTACTTAGTATTGATCATTTATTCTTTGTGTTCCTAATTTATAACATATATCTATAGATGAAACTATTATTCATGGTTCTACATGTATCATGTAAATTACTATTTTTATCAAACTATTAATAGGATGCCATGACCTCCAACATTATCATTATTAATACATATATAAATATTTCTATTACATAATTCACATTTTTTTAAAATTTTGAGTTAAGTTATTATGCAGTCTTCATAACTCACATCAAAAGAGGGGCAAACATAATGGATTGTCTGAGAGACTAACTTTGAAGTAATTCAATACTATATGTCATTAAATATGTTTTATGCATTAGAATAAGATCATATTATTTTTGCACCAGTTTTTTGTTATTTTTACACCAAAAATGAATCTCATTTCATCTATAGTAGTTGGTTCATCCTTTTTCACCATTTTTGCACTAGAATGATCTAATGGAATTGATACAGGGATTCCCAGGTACTTTACTGCCTTGAGTTATGCAATGATGGAGTCAAACCCATATTGAGTTATTAAGCACATTCTTTTACAAAAGAATACTAGGGCATTCATAGTCTATTCCAATTTTTTCATTGAAGATGATCCAAAACTCAGAAGTTTTGATTGACAGATATTTCAAGAACATGAAAATTACATAGTAACAATGATTTCTCTGAGAAGAGATGTTTTATTACTCAAGATTTCAAATACAACCATATGCTTATCTCTAGGAAAAGATGTTTGATTTCCATTTTGGGTTAAATCTTCATTTATACACATTTTTAAGGTAGGAGGATGTGGAAGTTCACCACTCTCAGGAAGATTAAGTGGTTCAACTTCCATGATTTACAACAATTTAAAATTTGAGGAATTACTATTTTTAGACTACACTAGTAAAATTGAAATTTGTTACAGTTCCATTAGGTTTTTTAGGGTCAAAACCCACTAAGAAAAGATATGTGCCATCTCACCATGTTATACTCATTCTTAGCTTTCCAACGGTTCAAATGGGGAGTCAATCGGAGCTATGGTGAAAAATTTATGGCTCCCAAAATTTTTGTTATCAATTGGGGTAGAACCGTTACCTGAATTATCACCTAAATTGTTGCTTGGATCAAAAGCTAAATATTCAAGGGTCCCACCCTCTCTAATCACCAAATTTTACACTAGAAAACATAATATTTCACATACCCAAATAGGTTTATTTATTCCTTTTTATTTGATCTGTAATTTGTCTTATCTTTGCATTCATATTTACATCCTAATTAAAGACTAATTTATACATGTTTCATTGTATGTTTACATGAAGCATAGTTTAGCATGTGGTTTAGAACCAAACATACTTAACATATGTAAGCTCAAGTATAATTATCTTTCTTTTACTCTAGTAATTTAAATTTTATGTACATTAATAGAATAAAAGGGGTGTGGATGGGGGGGGGGAGGGAATTTATTCACTAAAATTAATTTGATATTAAAATAATGCACTTATGACCATCAATTTATATGCACTTAGTTCCTACTTAATTATATAGCTATAAACTTATATTCAATTATTTTTATGCACATGATCCTTCTCCTTAATAAATATTGACACTTGATTTTCTTATTCCTCTTTACAAACATCCTAATCTCAATCTTTGATTTATTAAAACTTCTAAGTTAGATCTATCTACTTCTCAAACAAGGATGCTATTTTAGAACTATCACATGTGTTGGTAGTGTCTGAATCCACCACTCGTGTTCTCCCACAAAATAACATCTAATTACTCAAATTAAAATTAACATAATAGGCCATCGCACACATTTCACAAGTCCCATCTAGATGAATTCCAAGATATTAATATAAAGCTACATTTTTAAACCATTTATTCACTAGAGGCCCATACAATTAAAAATCACTAGAATATCTAATTGCACATTGAGAAGAAAGCACTTATTCTTCCTAATTTTGTGTTTACATAGGCCAATTAGTCTTGAACTAAGTCTGAATACACTTCCAAGGTCATAAGTCATAGTTGAACCACATGATTACTCTAGGATTTCACTTACATATAAAATTAAACTAGTATTTCACACACATAACTATATCATGGGAGAATTACATTCAATTTCATCCCTCTTTGGAATTATCATATGTATCTAGCGTTCGACATACGGGGTGTTTAGATAAAGCAAAAATTTAGCTCTTAACCCTTTTTCCTATATTTACCATATTTTCCTCATTTCTTATTGAGCTAGGGTTCCAAGCGAACTCTCGAAATAGATCAAAAAATAATGTACAATCACATACGATATATAGGAAAAGGTGCACCCATCATAATTCAAATAGATGTAAAAACCCTACCAAACACTAGAACACCATACAAATACCAATGTAGACTAGCCTTGTCTGAATAATGTGGATTTTCCCAAAGAAGATGTGTATTCCTATTCTTGATTTGTAGTGATCTCATATAGGCCCACATTTAGTTATACAACACCTTTTAGAGTCTATCAGTTCTAAATGCCAACTAATAAATATGTCTTTGGTACTTTCCCTTTTTAACATTTTGCATAAATAGTAACTTCCATTTTAGTCTTGTGTGTTTTATTACATATCTTATACATTTTGATATTACTCATTATTTTGTCATAATTGGAAATAACACTTCTTAAATTCACAAATTTTGACAAAACAAAATTCTATATTAAGATGGTTTATTTTAATATGTTTGGTGTGTTAGCTTAGACTAAAATGAAGAGAAGTTGATGTACATCCTATATATGATTTCCCTCATACACAAAATATTAAATAAAGAAGGAAATAGAGAGAATTTGTTTTAAGTCAAAACTAGGTGAGTATAGTAGTCAACTGGTTATGGTTATGATTTAGAATTGGAGAGTTGGAGAGTGATGTCTACCCAATTTTATGGGTTGTAACTATACTACACTTATATCACACTACCAATATATATATATATATATATATATATATATATATATATATATATATATATATATATATATATATATATATATATATATATATATATATATATATATATATATATATATATATATATATATATATATATATATATATATATATATATATATATATATATATATATATATATATATATACACACACACACACACAAATGTTTTACTATTTATCATGAGTTTATTGGCTTAGTCATGCTATCATTCTACCCATTGGGTAATGTTTGTAACAAACCCCTATATTAATGGCCACAACATCCACCCTTACATTGTTTAATGGAATTTTATTTGAAGGGACTTTTAATAATCATGAGACCTAAGAATTAAACTAATTTAATTCTTATGGTATTCTATGAGGTACTAGTTCTAACCCATAAACCCCTTTCCCTGATGTTTTGTTTGATTTTCCTAAATTTGATAAATCTTGTAATTAGTCTAACTCTTTTACACTTGTTTTTTATTTTTTGAGCTATGTCCCCATTATATATTACTTAAATAGTGGGTTTAAAACCAATATAAACCCATGCAATCAATTTTGAGGTGGTACATAACATGACCAAATGATTTTCTTATTCAACTTTGTTAATGTTTACCATTGTAAGACTATTATCAACCATGGTATCTAGTTTATTCAAAACATTATTGTGGTCTTTTCTCATTAGACCAAGTATTTAAATGGATATGAGAAAGATACACTTAAAAACCTAGTTTGGAATTAGTTCTTAGGTATCCTTATGCCTCTTTGGGGATTTGTTGATAAGGTCATCAAACCTCTGGGAGATTCATTTAACATGAGCAACCCAAATTCTATTTGGCTCACCCATAGGAGTTAGTATGCATTAAAATTGACGTGGCCAAGGAGATGAAGGAAACCATTAACATAAATTTTGTGAACCCTTATTTTTAAATAGTGTAACTTATAATACTTATTCAAATATGTGTTTCCACTATCATTCCTTAGACCATATGATTCAATAATTCCATTTATTATATACTTCTCAATAGGTTTTATAATAAAAATATGTGCCAAAGAATAAGCCAACAAGATCCACTACTGATGGAGGGACCACCATGTCTAATAGTAAGAATTATTAGACCTCTTTTGATGCCTCCAAATCACCAGCTATTTTGTATTGAATCATAATATGTATATAATATAGCACCTATACTCCAAGTGTAAAAAATCATGCATTCCATTCCTAAAGCACCACCACCACTCTCCCATATGTTGTAGGTTAAAGCCATCAATATTCCCAAACAAATTATTTTTATCACACCCTAGGAATCATAACTTAAATCTACGGTGATGCTCATTTATACATAGGAAAATGTGGTGTCCTTTGATGTTAAACACATGTTTAACCAATTCCACAATCCTTCCCCATTGGAAGAAGGAGAATATGCTCAATAAAAGTGCCATTCCTTCCAAATGAGTGAGTTTATGTTAAATTGAAAATGTTTTCCTTTTATAACAAATTTATAGGCCTCGAGGATCTCAAAGATGGAAATAACATGCACCTTGATGTTTCCCATGACATTTTAATATTGGAATGTTTGCGGCCTTAATAAAATAACCCATCGGTACATAGGGATAATTGTCATAACTTTTTTAATTTGAAAGTGTTTATTTATATGGGGTTAAAGTATATAGTTTTCTTCTCCTATGTATATAGATTGGTCCACTCTTTAAAGTGTCCAGTCATGAGCTTTATCTTGGAGTATTCATCATTTTTTTAGCATTGAATATTTCACAAAACACTATTTCTTGGTGGTCTAACCCTACCCATTTGGTGGTGTGGCCACATTATAATTTTGATAGCCATATTCATAGGTTGGTCAACTTGTATGCTTTTAATGACATCATCAAAATATATCTCATCTACAGGAGGTCACATAATCACTTCCATAATCTCACTATATTCCTATGGGAATTTAAAAAGGGTGTAATCTATTAATGATAAATAAAGCCACTTTCTTATGCATTGATGTGTAGAGGAGAGAGAAACAAGGTTTTGCATTTGTAAAAATATCAGTCTCTATGATAATAATCACCATTGGGGAAGAGACTCCACTTAATATTGGTTTACTTGGTATAATTTCATACAAGGTCGAGATAGATTGGTTAAAAGGATAGATTTGTATTTACACATGGAGTAAGATTTGTTCACCTCCTCTAGTCTACCACTCAAGCAATATCTATTATTGATGATGTCATTATTTTAGACCATCAAACTATTTGATTTTGTATTAAATGTCATTCCCCTAAAACCATATAAAAAAACCTAATTCTATCTCAATTATGAGAGAACTCTAGGCCACATATAATAGATATGTAACCAACTTCCTAGAGTATCATGAGATAGGTTGAATTAATTGTCTAGTTCATACCTTTACTCAAACTACCACTTTTCTATGTTAATATGTAAAGAAAGATGTTACTTTTAGGAAACATGATCACTAAGAATCATACCAATAATTCCATAGGATTTAATAGGAATTTGAAAATTATCCTTTTAATGGTTGTTTAAAATCTCAAGGTATTGATTGGAGAGACAAACTCAGAAATAACGAATCCTATAAAGCTCGAGGAGCCCAACATAATTCTAAAATGCATTAGTTGAGAGTGGGGGATTTAATTAATGAAGAATTATTGTCCCTTGTCTACTCAATAAAATTTGAAGATATAATTAAAGCCATTCAAAATTCTAATTATAATTTTACCAAACTCCTAAAGATCTAGTATGATTTTTTACATCATTATTAAGGAGTGTTTATTGACCGGATCTGATCCCCATCTCATGAAATAAACATCTTATAATGCTTTTCAATGTGTCACATGTAATATTTTTAAAACACAAAGAGATGTATGAAATTAACATATATTCATTAATGATCTCAAGGAAAAATTCAATAAAATGGTATTTGAAATACCCTAGCATTGATGGATTCCCTTGTTAGTTTTATTATGTCCTGTAGGACATCATTGGACTAAAACTTCACAAAGTCTACTCTTAAGATATTTTTTCAAACTCTATGAGAGCCCTCATTAATTAAGTTAATATCAAATTCATCTCAAAGACTATATACATCATGATATTATTACCAATTATAGACCTGTTGCCATTATAAATGTCTCTTATGAAATTATTTCTAAATCCCTTAGCCTTATCCTGTGACACCTTATTTTACTCATTATTATAAGTGAAAAAACATGGTTAATCCAACACATATATATTGTAAACAGTTTTATTTAAATTTGGGAAGCTATGAAATGGATAAAAAGCTTTGCTTAAAAAGTCATTTTGAGAAAAATGATTTTAAGAAAGCTTATGACAAGATGGAGTATCCATTGATCATTGCAGTGATTCAAGATCTAGGATTTTTCCCTCGGTTATTACCTATTGTTAATATGTTGTTTTAAAAAAATTATCTTTTATTACCATTAATGGAGTGAAATAACACAAATTTTCTTGTTCAAGTCTATTATGTAAGGTTGCCTCTTAGTTTCCTCTCTATATGTGCTTCATATAAAAGGGTTAAACTACCTATTGGCCAACTACTCTTCTATAAGTTTGAAGAAAGACATTTCTCTCCCCCATTTTAACAAACATATCATCAATGAGAACTTTGTAAATGATTATTTTCTTACCATTTTAGAAGAAGAATGTTAATTCAATAATGCAATGGAATGCCTTGAACTTTTTTTGTTGCATCAAGGTCCTTTATTTAGTGGAGAAAGACTCGATGTTACATGAAAAAACTCTCCCATAAAACTCCTTGGTTGGAAGGATATCAATGGAAATGGATAAATTCAAGCGTGCAATTTGATTTTCTAGGAATTTAATTTACTTTTTAAGCCTCTCCATTCAAGTTTTCATCATATGTTATTCATAGGCTCAAGAAAATCATTGCCTATTATATCACCATACTTATTTATTTAGTATTTAATTTCCATGTTTTCTCTTAGGTGATATCTACAACCCATGTTTACTAAATTTATTTTGAGGCTCCTCCTAAAGCTACCCATGCTAAATTAGAGAATTTACTAACATATTTTCTTTTTATAAAATTTATAAGCATGG
Source organism: Torreya grandis (assembly GCA_037957365.1). Classification (NCBI taxonomy): domain Eukaryota; kingdom Viridiplantae; phylum Streptophyta; class Pinopsida; order Cupressales; family Taxaceae; genus Torreya; species Torreya grandis. The sequence goes on from JARHVA010001703.1 coordinate 106,585, forward strand.
AAGGGTTTTGATATGGTCTTAATAATGTAAGCATGTGCTTCAACAGTGATTTGTGACCTTGGAAGTGTATTCAGATGTAACTCTGGGATATGTGAGCTATGTATACTCAATATTAGGAAGAATAGGGGATTTATTCTTAATGTGCAATTAGATATTCTAGTGATTTTCAATTATATGAGCCTCTAGTGAATAATATGTTAGAAAATGTAGATTTATAGTCCTATTTTTGGAATTCCTTCATATGGGACTTGACAAATGTGTAGAATGATCCATTAGGTGAATTTTAATTTGATAAATTAGCCATTATTTGGTGGGAGGACATGACCACTAGATTTGTACACAACCAACACATGGGATAGTTCTAAAGTAGTGGCCTTTTCAGAGAAATAGAGAAAACTAAGATGAAAGTGTGAATTAATTAAAAGATTAGGTTAGGACATTTGGAATGAGGAATAAAGATATCAATTATCTTTATTTATTAAGGATAAGGATCATGTGCATAAAAATATAGAAATAGTGGTTTAGAATCATGGAATTGAACACAAGCTAAGTGCATATAAATAATGGTCACAAGTTCATTGTTGTAGAATTAAAATATTAATTCTAATGAATAAATCCCTACCCATTTATTATATTATTGCAAAAAAGTGAGATTACTAGAGTAAAAAAAGGAGAATTATACTTGATATTAATTTTGGTGAGTATGCTTGGATGTAGACCAGATGCTAAATTGTGCTTCACGTAAAACTTTAATGAAACATGGATAAATAAATCCTCCCTTATTTATGATGGAAATATGAATGTGAAGACAAGAAAATTTATAGATAAAATAAAAAATAAAAAATACACTTGTTTGGGTACATGAACCATTGTGTTTTCTAGTGTAAAAATTGATGACTAGAGAGGGAAGGACCCTTGAATATTTCTCTACTAAAAAAAGTCTATTAGGTTATGCATGCCTTAAATCCTCATTTGTAATAGAATGTGATTAAGAATTCAACATGTGTTTGAATCCATTATTGGACAATTCAAGGTAGTAAAGTACCTTAGAATCCCTGTATGAATCTCAATAGATCATTTTGGTGCAAAAATGATGTAAAAGGGTGAATCAAATTTTGTATATGGAATAGTATTCAATTTTAGTGAAAAAATACCCCAAAAATGGTGCAAAATAGTATGATATGATACAAGTGTATACAAAATAGAGAATGACATGGATTTTCATTATTTCTATGAAAACCATTGTAAATTTCAGAAAACAAGTGATCATCTGCCACATGCATGCCTTCAATTTGATATTTGAGTATATTAACTCTAAAAAATAGGTAAAATAAATAGGATTTATGACCAAAAATGCATAATATTTTAAATTAAATGACTCACATGATGCCCCCAATTCTGAATAAAATTGCATAATATAAAATTAAAGGAGAGAGTATGAATTTAGATTGACATGGCCAAGGAGATGAATGAAACCATGTACATAATTATTTGTAAAACCTTATTTTCAAATGGTGTAATTTAAAATAACTTTAAAAATACCTTTTTCCACTACCAAGCCTCATACCATATGATTCAATGATTCCCTTTATTGGCTACTTCTTTATAGGCTATATATGAAAATAATGTGCCATAGAATAAATTGACAAGATCCATTGGTGATGGAGGGATATCTGTGACTAATAATAAAAAATATTTGACCTCTTGTGATGCCTCTAAGTCACAAGGTTTTGTGTATAGACACATGAGAGATATATGATCCAACACCTCTACTACAAATGATAAAAGAAATCATTCTTTCCATTATTAAATAATGACCATCACACTCCCAAATGTTTTAGGTGGAAACCATCATTATTCCCTTAAAACCTATTGATATCACACCCTAGGCATCACAAACTCACTCTATGGTGATACTCATATACACATAGGAAAATGTTGTGTCTCTTGATCATAAAAATGTGCTTAACTGGTTCTATAGTCCCTATCCATCATAAGATGGAGAATATGTTCAATAAAAGTGTCATCCCTTCTAAATGAGTGACTTTATGTATGGAAAATGGATAAAGATATTATTTTCTAACAAGTTTGCATCCCTTGAGGATATAAAATAGGGAAATGACATGCACCTTGGTATTTCCCCTTGATAGTTTATTCTTTGAATATGTATGGCCTTACTAAACTGACCTATAAGTACACAGTCAGGGATAGTTTTCATAATTTTTTGTAATATCAAATTATTTGTTTGTAAGAGGTTAAACTTCATGGTTTCCTTCTGTAGTGTATTTATAACACTATTTAGACAGTTACACTTTGTTAGGTGTATAATCATGAGCTTCATCTTGGAGGAATCATTATGATTTTTGCATCGAATATTTCATAAAATATTGTTTCTTAGTGGTCTTACCCCACCCATTGGGTGAGTTGGAAACTTTCTTATTTTGATATCCATATTCATAGGTTGGCCAACTTGTATCATTTTAATGGCATCATCAAGATAAATCTACTATAAAGGTCATTCACAAACTCACTTCCCAAACCTTATTAGATTCCTATGGGAATTTCAACAAGGTTGAATCAATAAAAGATAAAAAAAATTGACTTATTATGTATTATTGTGTTGAAGAGTGAGAAACATGGTTATACATGTGTAAAGATATCAGTCTCTATGGTCCCAATCACCACTGGAAAAGAGACTCTACCTCATCTTGTTTTACTTGGTCAAAATTCATATAACTTTGTCTAAATAGATTCATTAAAAGGCTAGATTGATCTTTACTCATGGATCAATAATTTTTCTCCTTTTCTAATTCTACCACTCACCCAATACATATTATTGATGATGCCTTTATTTTAGACCATCAAACTATTTGCTTATGTATTAAATGGTGTTCCCCTCAAACTAGATCAATAAATAAATAACTTGATCTCAAAATTATTCATCTCAAAAATGAGAGAACTCTATGCCACATCAAATAAATATATAACCTAATTCTCAAAACATCAGGAGACATAGGTTAGATTGATTATTAGGCTAATGCCATTCCTCAAACTACCACATTTTTGTGTTTGTATGGAAAACAAGATTTCAATTTCAAGCATCATTTTTATGAAGAATAATACAATGAATTCCATAGGATTTAATAGGAACAACATAATTATCTATTTAATATTCATTTAAAATATCAAGCTATTGATTGAAGAGACAAACTCAAAATTGTGTTAGTTTAGAAAGGCTAGGGAGCCTAACATAAATCTAAAATGAATTAGTTGAGAGATGGAGATAAAGTTAATAAATAATAAATTTCCGTTATCCACTCTAAAAAATTTGAAGACATAATTAAATACATTCAAGATGATATTTATAAGTTTACCAATATTTTAGAGATCTTTTAAGATTTTTCACATCATTATCATTGAGTTTTTATTACCCAGTCTTATTCCCCATCTCTTGAAATAACTCTCTTACAATGCTTTCAACTTGTGAAATGTAATAATTTCTAAACACAAGGATTTGAATTTAATATAACTATAATTTTGAATGATCTCAAGGAAAAATTCATGAAAATGTCCTCTAACAAAACCCCTAGCATTGATGGATTCCCTTGTGAGTTTTATTAGGTCCACTAGGACATTATTGGACCAAATATTCGTAAAGTCTATTATGAAGACATGTTTTCAAACTCCATGGGAGCCCTCATCAATTATGATAATATTAAATTAATCGAAAACATTGTATATCCTAATATATTACCAATTGGAAATTGATTAGCCTTTTGAATTTCTCTTATAAAATTATTACTAAAGCCCTTGGCCTTAGGCAAAGATAACTTCTTCCCGTCATTGTTATAAGTGAATAAACATGGTTTATCCAACATAGGTATATTTTTCCCAATGTTATTATAGTTTGTGAGGGTATGGAATGGACCACCATCTTTGGTCAAAAATTCTTGCTTGTGAAGATTGATTATGAAAAATTTGATGACAAGATGGAATGGCTATTGATCATTGCAATGCATCAAGATCTAAGAGTTTTCCCTCAATCATTAAATATTGTTAATATTTTGTTTTAAAATGTTTGAGTTTTAATTACCATTGATGAATTAAAATAGCACAAATTTGGATTGTTTAGGTCCACTATGTAAGGTTTCACCTTGGCTTCCTCTCTATGTGCTTGCTACAAAAGGGTTAAACTACCTATTGGCCAACTAATCTTCAATAAGTTAGGTGAAAGAAATTTCTCTTCCCCATTTTGACTAATATATAATAAATGGGAGCTTTTAAAATGATTATTTTCTTAAAATTTTGGAGGAAGAAAGTTAATTCAAGAATTCCACAGAAATCCTGGACATTTTTTGCTTGGCAGCAAGTTCTTTTATTTAGTGGAGAAAGATTCAATGTTATAGGAAAAATATCTCCCCCATACCTCCTTTTTCATAAGGATATTGATGTAAAATTATACATTCATGTGTGAAATTTGATTTTATAGGCATTTACCTTACTTTTTAGGCCTCTCCATGTGAGCTTTAGTCATATGTTGTTCAAGGGCTCGAGAAAAAGATTGTCTTTTTTATTAGCAAACCTTTATATTTAGTAGGTAAGTTTCATTTTTTATTTTAAGTGGAATTTCCTACCCATGTTTACTAATACTATTTAAAGACTCCTTTGAAAACTACCTATGATAAACTAGATAAATTAATAATATATTTTATTCATGGAAAATTCATAAGGTCATAAGGGTTTGAATAGGATATTTGTTGTGGACCTAAAGAAACATAGGTCCTTAGACTCATTGAAAACAAGATCCAAGGCTATGATGTCAGTGTTAAGTGTATCATCAAAATCTTAGAAAGGGATGAGGATTAAAAGGTTATATTAAGACATTTGCATTACCCAAGGAACTCATATTGGTAGTAAGGCATGGAAGGGTCTTAATTTGAATAGTCTTCTTCTTTCTCTTATGCTATTTCAAATTATTAGAACTTTTATGGTTAAAATTATATGTATATATTGGTAATTTATCAAACCCAACCTCATTTGCTTATATGATGCTTTGAGAAAGGGAATTTCTCTTAAATCTCATTCTCTCTACTAGTCTCCCATTTTAAATTTTCCTAATGTCCCCTTTTCCATTTTTTTTCTTAAGAGTGTTAGTATTTTTTAAAAGTAAATCAAGACTATCTAAGACATATTATATAAGTTTCATCAAGGGTAGATCTCATGAGATATGCTTAGAATTAAATACCAGCTTATGGCCAAATATTTAGGGCCAATTTTTAAAATTTAGAACTCCATAATTGATGTTTGTCTTTATAAGATTGGTGTTTAGTATATACCCCCATGTTAGAATGACTAGAATTAACATAATAATACTACTTTATTCTTGTACAAACCCCAAATTAGCTATCAAATTCTTACCCCTTAGTATATTTAAAATTAAACCCTCAACCACTAGTGGAAGTTATGGTCTCTAGATGGCATTTGGGATAGAATGTTTTCATATCTTTGGAAATCCCACATTGAGACCAAAAAATTCATTTCCTCTAGTGAATTATCTACCATGACCTAACATTTAGAGACTAACTCAAGCAACTATAGGTTTCAAATGAAACATACATTATTTAACATAAGTGTGAGACCTTAAAATACCTTTTTTGGTTATAGACACATGCTCACTCTTTTTATAAATGGATTAATACCCTTTTTCAACCCTTTTTCTAAAATTATTTACCTAAAAAATGGTCCTTTATAGTGAATCGATGGTTTTACATGAAAGATAATACAATTTTTGGTAAATATGTCATGATGATATTATTTTTCATATATGAAAAGATAGAAATTATGCATTTTTTAACAATTAATCTATGGAAAGGGATTTTGTGGATACTAATAAAGTTATAGTCATTTCTAATTTTTTACTTTAGATCCAAGTCTAGGTAGAGATGGTCTGCTTAGAGGTGGAGGACCTTATTTATTAAAAAGAAAAAAATAATGTCTATCCAATACAAGTATATTATGAATAATGTTATCATATTTTGGGAGGGTATGGAAGGTGTCAAAGTCTATAGTAAAAGAGGCATGTTTGTGAAGATTTATTTTGAAAAATATTATATCAATATTCGATATCCCTTCATCATTACAATGTTTCAATATTTCATATTTCCCCCTGAGTTACTTTATATTATTATTATATTGTTTTAAAACACTAGAGCTTTTATACCTCTAATGCTGTAAAATCTCACAAATTTGGGTTTTCCATGTCTATTAGGCAAGGTTTCCCCTTGATTCCTTTTATTTATGTGATTATTACATAAGGGTTCAACTAATTATTGGCCAAATTGTCTTCAAGTTTTTTAGTTAAAGGAATTTCTCTCCTGCATTTTGATCACCAACTCATCCATGGGCACTTTGTAGACTAGTGTTTTCCTTCCCTTTTAGAGGAAAAAGATTTAATCAAGAATGACATGAAATGCCTTAAATTCTTTTTCCTTGTGTTAATATCCTTTATTCAATGGATAAATATTCAATTATAAACTCTCTCCCCCAAACCTCCTTAATTGAAAGGTTATCAATGGAAATGGATTTAACTAGGTTTACAATTTAAGATTTTTGGATGCCACCTAGGATAGAAGGTTTGTCAATCATTTGAAAACCAAAATTAAGATGAGAAAAGACTCATTTTATGTCAAATGTATTCTTTACTAGGTCCTACTAGTTGGAAACTATCTCCACCATATGGCAGTTTCAAATGCCACTTGTCTAGCTTATCATTAGGTTGAAATATTCAAACACTTTTTTTTGTTTTTCCACCATGCTCAATCTACCTATAAATGGATTAATACCATTTTAAAACATTTTATTTAGAATTATTTACTTAAAAAATGGTTCTTCTTAGGGACTTGAACATGTTACCTAAAGTGTACAACATTTTTTGACATATCTTTTATGTTGATATTATTTTTCATATATGAAAAGATATAAATTATGTTATTTTTAACAATGAAGATATGGAAAGAGATTATATGGTGACTAATATTATTATATTCATTTACATATTATATTTATAAAAATATATGAAGAAATCATTTAACCATCTTAGTGAATAATACATGAGGAACCTATTAAATAAACACAAAATAATCACCTATGAATATATGAGGTGGGTGAAACTACAATCATCAAGTAGTGTGCAATAACTATGCCTATCAAACTAACTAACTTATATATCCAAGTGATTAAAACCACTATAACCAATGCATAGGTAATATAACTTGGTCATAAACATAAGGTATTTAAAATAATATGCTAACACCCACCCTTAATAAGTAAACTAAAAATAAGACCAATTTTATCATTGAATTTTATGAACTTGTCTCAACCAAGTGGTTTTGTCATTATATCAGTTGGTTGCTCTGTAGTGGGGTAGTAAGAGAGATTGATGTCTTCATTTGTACCAAACTGTCAAATGTAATTATAGTGAACCTCAATGTGTTTGGTCTTAGCATGGAAAACTAGATTCTTCACCATCTTTATAACACTCTGGTTGTCATATAAAATTGGAGTAGACTTTTATAACTCATACTGAAGACCTTCCAAGATTTTTTTTTGACCACATAGTTTCATAACCTAAAATAGACACAACATTATACTCTGCTTTTATCGAAGATAATGCCACTATAGTTTGAAGTTTCTCTACCATGAGAAAACTCTTGAACCAAGAGTGAATACATAGCATGTTGTATATTTTCTTGAATTTACTGATCCTACCCAATTAGAGTTAGATTATCTTGAAATATCAAAATCTACAGACTTCTTATATAGTATGCCAAATTCAAGAGTACCTTTGACATATCTTAATACTTATTTTACAACTAACCAATATAATTATTATGATTTAGATATTATTGAGATAGAAAATTTATTGTAAAAAAATATTTGATCTAGTTTTAATGAGATATATGAGACTACCCACTAACTATCGATACACTAGTTCATTCATTGGTGGTCAAGCAATGTCTAATGAATGTTTAAATCTGAATTCCATAGGTGTGTGATTTACATTAAAATATATCATTCTAAACCTTTAAATCATTGTTTTATTATACTTTTTTTACATGAATATATCACAATTACCTTGCCAAAACTCTACACTTGAACAATATTTTAGTAGTCCTAAGTCTGTGTTGTCAAAAGTACAATAAATATCTACTTTAATCTAATGAATGAGATGAGAATTACTCCTAATTATGACTATATCATAAACATATATAATGAGAAAAAAGATATGCATAGAGAGTTGGTTTAGAATTACACCTTTTAAAGCTAGACTCTCTAGGGTAAGAATCTATTTTCATATACCAAGCTCGAGGAGCTTGATTAAGCATAGACAAGGATTTAATCAACTTATAGACAAGATGTTCCTTAAAAACTACCTAAAACCTCTGTGGTTGTAACATGTATACCTCCTCTTATAGATCACCATTCAAGAAGGCACTCCTGACATCTATTTTTTGCCCCTGCCATCCAAGCTGAGAAACAATAGTAATAATCAAACAAAAAGTTACTATCTTAGTAATAGAAGTAAAAGTATCCTCATATTCAACCCCTTCCTCTTGTACATAATCTTTGTAAATAATTCTAGATGCATATTTGTCCAAGGAACCATATGCCTTACACTTTACCTTATAAATCCATTTATAGCCAATGGATTTATTTCCTAGTGGAAGCTTTGTTAGCTTTCAAGTATTTTTTTTCATCAAGGAATCATATTCCAATTGCATGTCTAATTTATAATTAGGCTTCCCTTTGGCATCTGAAAAAATAATTAAGCTCAAGTGCCTATGAAAATACATTTTGTAAATAAAACTGAACATGCTCACCTCTATTACCAAGTTGCTTTCCTTATCTCAATGTTATTCCTTCCACACCTTGTCGTAAGTCTCCCTCCTTTAGTGTGTCCATTGTGGAAAAATGCCACTTTGGCTTCCTTGGTTGTTCTACTGGAACCTCACAATGACCTACAATAATTCCCTACATGGAATGTGTTTCCATTGATGAATTATAATCTTGCTCAACTTTCACATCAAAAACTATAATAGAATCATTAGAAGGAAATAATTAGTCAATATCTTAAATTTTACTATTTGCTATGAAGTATGACATCCATTAATTTACTATGACATATCTATTTACCACAACTTTATTAGTGGAAAGATCAAGTAATATGTATGCATTGGAATATTCACTATATCCAACAAACATATATGTTTTTTTCTTCACATCCAAATTACTTCTCTTTTGAATAGGAATAATTGCAAAAGCTACACAACCAAAAATTATAAAATCACTTACCTCTAGAGTTTGCCCTTACCAAGCCTCCTCTAGAGTCATATTCTTTAATTCTTGTGTAGGACTTATGTTGAGCATGTGCACTATTTTATTCATTATTTATACCCAATACTTATATGGGACATTTCTACTTTGAACCATATAGTGAGCCATGTCCATCACCATCACACTCCTCCTTTACACAACTCCATTTTGCAGTAAAGTGTAAGGGGTAGTATATTGTCTACGTATGCCTTCAGTGGCATAAAAATACTTGAAATGTTTTGAGGTGAATTCACCCCAATTATCCATTTGAAATGATTTCACTAGTCATCCCACCTATTTTTCAATCATAGCTTGCCAATATGTGAATTTAGAAAATAAATAATATTTATTCACTATAAAGCATACCCACTTTTTCCTAGAGAAATAATCAACTAGTAACATAGAATAAAGGGCTCCAATAGACATTAGTGTTTGCATTGGACCATGAAAATATGCATGAACTAGATCCAACTCCCTTAGATATCCAAGCTTTACCAACATCAAATGAATGTTTAACATGATTCCACAACTATAATCCAATACATACATGATGACTATTTCTAATAGAAGGAATCCCCTTAACTATCTTAGTCTTGATCAATGTATTCAAATACTAGACATTCAAATGCCCATACCTTTCACACCATCATGAACTTATGCTATCCCCTGATGCAAGTGCACTTTCCTTTGCTCTCTATGGATCTGCAAACTTATACAAACATTTTTCACCAATCCTAGCTACAATTAATTGTTATATTTGGTAGTTACTAAACATTGTTTTCCTTGAAACTTAACAACACAATCAAATTTTTTAGTAATATCACTAATTGAAAGTAGATTTTTGTTCATATTAGGTGCATACCTAACATTCTAAAATGTATACTAGAAAGTACCATTAAAAATGATCTAAACATTACCATACACTTTCAAAAAGTATGTTCTACCATCTCCCAAAGATATATATTCATTAATACTATTATTTTTAACAAAATCCATATATTACTATTTATACAATGTATAATGGCAATATGCCCCTAAATCAAAGTAACAAGATAGATCCACCACATAATTACCACTAGAGGTCATGAATGGAAAATCAGGGGATGTTTCCTCTCCTTCACCTTCAACTATATTTGCATTCTGAGTTTTCTTTCTAGGGTTAGCAATATCATGTTGTTTTTTCCTACAATCTTTCTTAAGGTGAGTAGGTTGGTTACAGTAAATACATTTCCACTTAGATGTCTTATTATAACCACTTAATTGTGAAGGTTCTTTAGAAGAACTATTATCTTTACCAAATTGCTTACCTTTTCCCTTGATGAAGAATTCACTCTATGTAAAAGTAGATGTAGACAAAATTGCTTTCTCATGTCGTCTCTTCCTCTACTATAATAATGTGGAAATTTTTTCAAAGTCCAACATCTGCATCTCAATAATCATGTGCAAGGACTCCATAAATGACTCAAATTAAGGTGAAAGATTCTGCATAACCAGAGCAATGAAATCTTGCTCATCAAAAGGTTTTTGAATAGTCTTCAACTGATCACTAATGTCTTTGATCTAAAACAAAAACTTAGAAATAGAACCACCTTCCTACATCTTAATTAAAAATAACAAATAATTCAAATATAACATCCTAGAAACTTTAGAATCCTTATATTTAGAAGTAAGATTAGACCACAAGTTTGATATATCGATCACATTTCTGACCTTTGAGATTATATTATCTATTACCGATAGGTTTAAGAACATAGGATCCTCTCAATGATGTTTATCATAATCATCACTATTAGTGGCAAGATTTTTTCTCTTTACCAAGCACTATTTGATCAATATTTCAATATTCATATATTGTCAAAACCTCATGACTCCATAGACTAAAATTCTTACCTATCATTTTGTTTTGAATCTCGCAAGAAGCGTTGTTGTAAACAAGCCATTTGGACCTAGTTTTTCAAAATAATTAATGTACTATAAAAAATATAATGACTTTATCCAAAATTCCACCTACCCAAGGACTCAAATCATAATTTGGACTATGTCTCCAGTTTTTAGTAAAAAAATAAACACTGTTTGGGAAATTTTAAACTTTCCAACTATAAAAACACCAAAAAATGGACAAAAATAGTTAAATCAAGATATCTACAACTCTAATTTATAAAATTAATTATCCATTAACATTCAAATAAAAACCATATAAAATGATGAAATTTTCAAGCAAATTGGTTTTACGATTTGCTCCCAACACAATTAATTTTGTTCCTCTAAGTAAATATTTATGATAAAATCAAATTTTGTAAAGTTTATGAAAGAAATTGATTTTTACAAATTTTAAATTTAAATGAAATGCACCTTATTTATGATTGGTTGTATTAAAACATAATATAAAGACTTACATGAAATAAATCCACCCATAGAAAAACACATGTGCATTTGATGAGAAATGGTTTACTTACAAAACATTTGAGACTGATTCTGGATACAATTATCAACCAAATTGAATGTCGCTAGATTCATAAAGCTTATTCTAACTTAGAGAAAATTGCAGCAACAAGAAACATGACAAGTAGTCAAAAAATAATTTGTTGGCTTCTCCTATAGCACCTTCTAATGTTGCACAACATGTGGGGGAAAGAAAAAAATTGGCCTTAGAGCCTCTCCTTTGACTTTCTCTCCCTTTATCTTGGTCTTAATAGACCTTCTCCTTCTTTTATTTGCTTATTTGGCTTCCTAGTTGGTCTCAAAAAAATTAAATTGATTTTCATCCTTTCACAGCTCTTTACTGGGTGCTTCACAATCCTCTTTGATAAGTCTATCTTCTATCACTCCATAGGGTACATCTCAAGCTTCCTACACTGCAAGCTTTGATTCCATATTAGATTTAGTAAAAGAGATGAAGAAATCAATTAACTAACATACTAAACAATAAATGAAGAGCCTATTAAATAGGCATAAAAGAACCAACTGAGAATATAGGAGGTGGATAAAGAAACAATCATCGGGTAGCATACAATAACTAGGCCTACCAAACCAATTAACCTATTACCCAAGTGGTTAAAACCAATATAACCAATGCATAAGTAATATACCATAGTCATAAACCTAAGGTGTTTATAATAATATGTTAACATTACAATGTTTTAATTAAGATTCAAGCCTTGGCAAAGAAGGTCTCTTTGGTATTAGAGCACCTCTAGGCTTTATTGGGCCATTAGGGGAGCGTTGAGCACGTGAATCAGACACCTTTGAATGCTTTGTGTGATTGATCTCCCTCTTAGGGATTTTAGATATGTGACAACAAATTTAAATTCTAGATCTCCCTTTGCAATGCAGATTGTAGCCCACATCGTGATAGGGGGTATGTGGGGGAAACACCCCATAATATTTTTGCAGGGGGTCTTGGGGTGGAGAGTCAAACTCCTATTTCTAGGAAGATGAATTCAATTAAATTCTATTTTTACAAAGGAAATTCCTAATAGCATTTTTTCACTCTATTTTCAAGAGGAGGAATCTTAATGGTGCTTTTCCAATTAGGTATATTTATTTTTGTAGAGTTTCTATGCAATCTACATAGTGAGTTCATTGTAATGTATTCATTTTGGCATTAATAAATATTGATATCTTATACCATGGATGTTTTCTTACTTTTCTAAGATTTTACCGCGTAAATCATGTGTTTTGTCTCATTTATGTTGGTTATTTTATTTGTTTAATTATCTTTTTTATTGTGTTATGTTATTTTTATGTTGTTGTAGATTGCATGGTTTTCTAACAAGGGACATGGATAGGGTTTTTGTCATTGTTGGTATCAGAACAGGTGTAGATTGCCTCCCCATTCCCATTGGTTTTTGCCTCCCCATTGTGGTGGCATGTTTGACTAGCTTGGAAGACAAGTTCCCTTGCATGGCTCTTATCATTTACCAAGCACTATTTGATCAAGATTTAGATATTCACATATTTTCAAAACCTCATGACTCCACAAACTAAAATTCTTACCTATCATTTTGTTATGAATCTTGTAAGAAGGGGTGTTGTAAACAAGCCATTTTGACCTAGTTTTTCAAAATAATTAATGTACTAGAAAAAATTTAATGACTTTACCCAAAATTCCACCTACCCATGGACTCAAATCACAATTTGGACTGTGTCTCCAGTTTTCAGTAAAAAATAAACACTGTTTGGGAAATTTTAAACTTTCCAACTTTAAAAACACTAAAAAATGGACAAAAATAGTTAAATCAAGATATCTACAACTCTGATTTCAAAAATTAATTATCCATCAACATCCAAATAAAAACCATATAAAATGATGAAATTTTCAAGCAAATTGGTTTTACGGTTTGCTCCCAACATAATTAATTTTTTTCCTCTAAGTAAATATTTATGATAAAATCAAATTGTATAAATTTTAAGAAAGAATTTGATTTTTACAAATTTTAATTTAAATGAAATGCACCTTATTTATGATTGGTTATATTAAAACACAGTATAAAGACTTACATGAAATAAATCCACCCATAGAAAAACACATGTGCATTTGATGAGAAATGGTTTACTTACAAAACATTTGAGACTGATTCTGGATACAATTCTTAGCCAAATTGAATGTTGCTAGATTCATAAATCTTATTCTAACTTAGAGAAAATTGTAGCAACAAGAAACATGACAAATAGTCAACAAATAATTTGTTGGCTTGTCCTATGGCACCTTCCAATTTTGCACAACATGTGGGGGCAAGAAAAAAAATTGGCCTTAGAGCCTCTCCTTTGACTTTCTCTCCCTCTATCTTGGTCTTAATAGACCTTCTCCTTCTTTTATTTACGTATTTGGCTTTCTAGTTGGTCCCAGAAAAATAAAATTGATTTTCATCCTCTCACAGCTCTTTACTGGGTGCTTCACAATCCTTTTTGATAAGTCTATCCTTTATCACTCGATAGGGTACATCCCAAGCTTCCTACACTGCAAGCTTTTATTCCATATTAGATTTAGTAAAAGAGATGAATAAATCAATTAACTAGCATACTAAAAAATAAATGAAGAATCTATTAAATAGGCATAAAAGAACCAACCAAGAATATAGGAGGTGGGTAAAGAAACAATCATCGAGTAGCATACAATAACTAAGCCTACCAAACCAATTGACCTATTACCCAAGTGGTTAAAACCAATATAACCAATGCATAAGTAATATACCATAGTCATAAACCTAAGGTATTTATAATAATATGCTAACATTAAAATGTTTTCATTGAGATTTAAGCCTTGGTAGAGAAGGTCTGTTTGGAGGTAGAGCACCTCTAGGCTCTATTGGGCCACTAGGTGAGCGTTGAGCATGTGAATCAGGCACCTCTGAATGCTTTGTGTGATTGATCTCCCTCTTAGGGATATTAGATATGTGACAACAAATTTAAATTCTGGATCTCCCTTTGCAATGCAGTTTGTAGCCCACATCTCATTAGGGGGTATGTGGGGGAAACACCCCATAATATTTTCGCAGGGGGTCTAGGGGTGGAGAGTCAAACCCCTGTTTCTAGGAAGATGAATTCCACTGGATTCTATCTTTAGGAAGAAAATTCCTAATGGCATTTTTTCACTCTATTTTTAAGAGGAGGAATCTTAATGGTGCTTTTCCAATTAGGTGTATTTATCTTTGCAGAGTTTCTATGTAATCTACATAGTTAGTTCACTGTAATGTATTCATCTTGACATTAATAAATATTGATATCTTATACCATGGATGTTTTATTATCTTTGTTAAGATTTTACCACGTAAATCATGTGTTTTGTCTCATTTATGTTGGTTATTTTGTTTGTTTAATTATCTTTGTTATTGTGTTATGTTATTTTTATGTTGTTGTAGAGTGCATGGTTTTCTAACAAGGGGCATGGATAGGGTTTCTGTCATTTTTGGTATTAGAACAGGTGTAGATTGCATCCCCGTTCCCATTGTTTTTTGCCTCCCCATTGTGGTGGCATGTTTGACTAGCTTGGAAGTAGTGGTGTTAGTATTGGGTTTCTCTTCCCGAAGACAAGTTCCTTTGCATGGCTCTTATCATTTCTCTTTCTCAGTGGGCGAAGGACATTGAATAAAATTATGAGATTGATAGTTGGAAGCCCTTACTTGACACAAACGATCCTCTAGGTACTAATGGTTGGGGGGAACAACCTTTATAGTCCCCCTCACATGTCCCCTGTAGATGTCATGTTCATTGTTAATGCCTAATGGCCTTGTTCTTTGTATTTGTTGGTCCTTGCTTTTATCACTTCTTTTTTTATCGAACCACACACTTATTATGACTATAATTATTATACAACCTAATTTTTTTTTACATGATGTTGACGAAAGGTTTTTCCTGAAACTTTATTTAGATAAATATGATGTATATTCTAAGATATAATTTCACCTTTTTTTTCGAGTAATGTTCTCATATTATTATTTTTATTAATAAAAATGTACTTTTTAATATAAAATAATATTAAATATACTTTTTTACTAAATGAAATTTAATAAATGTTTAGATATTATAACATTGTGAGAAAGTGTTATTATTCACAAACAATTTCCACATAAACAATATATTAAACAAACCTCTATATATAAATAAAATAGGTCTTTGAAAAATATGGTATTGTTTTATACGATTTGATAATAACTTTATTTGATTATAATGTACAATTAAGACAAAGACACGGTCATGGGGTGTAAATTTTGTTTAAAATTCCAATAGAAAAACATTACCGTTTACACACATTTAACTTTTTGAAATTCCTTAATTTTTTCCATACACGGTGGAAAACACCCCTTGTTTTGTACCATAGTATATTAATTTTTCATATGACATTATTTTAGGCATAGATCTACAAATAATTTGTGGCCGCAAGATATTGGACAAAGCGTCACCTTTGACAATACGTAGTGAATAAAAGTCGGGAGGCTAATGCGTTGGGGTGACGAATTTGACCTTCCGTGAAGATACACTCTTTTGTTATGCATTTTAAAAAGTATTGGTGCGTAAAACACACGATATTTTTGTTTGCGGCTCAACTTTGTTTACGTTGCCAGTTGCTGAGTTGTCGTTAAACTCGATTTTCAATTTGCCGTGTATTCAATGGAATTAAAGGATAAGCTTCAACAGCACATGATATTTTTTTCCACAAGAAATCAAACCACAAACGTTATCTACCACACATGGGGACCCTTTAGTCGCCTAATCATTTTCATGACCACTTTAACTGGGATAATTCAAGACTAGACGGGTGATGTATGACATTTAGTTGTAATTGTAGTTGTAGATATATGGCCTAGCGATGTCTATCGAAATTTCTTTAGTCGTCTTTTCACCTTATCAAGGAATCAAGAGCAACTTAGAAAAATCTATCCATTTGAATACTTTTTTTTTTTTTTCTAAATACCATTGAACAAAATAATTATTTTATATAATTAAATTCAGAAAATTCTTAATCATAATTATATTTTCAAAAAAATAATGTTAAAACCAATATCTATTTACTTGTTCTATCTAAAGACAAACCTTCAAGAAAAAATATCTTAAGGACAACTATGTTATATATGTGCTCCGTTAGAAAAAACCTTTGAAGAAAATAAATATACTCATTTGTGTCTATTCATCCTTAAGTGAGCTTATAGTAAGCAATTGACCTATATTTCATCCATCAAATATTCGTTTAACAATAGTTTAGTCTTAATTCCTCCTTGAAAGCAAGCTCATTTGAATGTCTTATTAGTCTTGAAGGCATATTATACTTTTCATTTGTCTTAACATTTAATTAATGTGTTAAGTAGCTAATGAAACGGTATTCTTTTATGTGCATAAAAATATTTCAAATTTTTCAATAGTTAAAATGTTATATTTTTAACGAAAAAATAACTATTTATGTGACTTGTGATTGGTGCCAAATATTTGAGATCTTATTCTAAGATTTACGTGAATCGAGACATAGGGAAATCTTGTGTGCATTATGTGTATCCATCTGAGTATGTATGCATGATTGTTCTTATTGTGTTCATAATAGTTGAAAAATATACATGGTAATTTTGTTTATATTGAATGTTGTTTTTGGTTTGAACCCATTTGTCCAAAGAGTGCAATCTTGTCCCAAACAGATGCGGAGCCCTGTCCTTGATTCACAATGATCTCATATAATCTGAGAGTTGATTATACAACCCATATAATAATATTTTAGATCTGAGTTCTTGCTAAGTGATTTGTCTTTGACACTTTCCCTTTTCAATAGTTCCCATACATATTAAGTTTAAAATTAGTCTTGTGTGATTTATTGCATATCCTTATACATTCTTATTTTACTCAATAGTTTGTCATAATTAGATTTAACACTTTTTGTATTTTCCAATTTTTCTTAAACATATTTGTGACCCTGTCTAGTGATTGAATATTGTAAACCCTAACTATATATATTGCTAAGATTTATTTCCTTCTTTTTAATGTTTTCAATTTCTATATTAGGGTTTTTTAGTTTTGATAAATTATTCTCTAACAACAATATTCCAAGTTTCAATTTCATATTTTATGCAATCTAACAAAGTTGTTTCTACATCTCTTAAAATAAGTGTTATACTCAATGGTACTCAAGTTGAGTATTCTCATATTTATTTTGATAAGGCACATAAGATGGATAAGAACAAGGGTTATCAGGACCTTATGATATTAATGAATAAACTAAATATGTATAAGTGTATGATAATACATGAGATCATGAACAATATAATAAAGACAACATTAACTATCAAGATGAGCATCAATATATAATTCCACCTATAGGTGATGAACAACTAGAGCTTAATAAATTTAAAATTATTAATGACTTTCTACAAATAATCCAAGAATAATCTTAGGATTATCAGGATATTTTACAAACTCTTTTCGAATTAAAAAGTACAACCATTGCTAAATCCTATAAGACTTATGTGTTATAGGTTCCATTCCTTTTTCTGAATCACTCAATATAAATTTCATACTGCCATATACTATGGGGGAAGCCCAAGGGTTTCAAAAGAATAATATGCCAATTCCTCCTTAGTATTTTGAGGCACCACCATTGGTTAGCACACATTTTATTCTGAATGAACAATCCCTTATGCAAATTATTTTATCTTTGTAAACTAAGGTGTTGAAAATGAACCATAAAATCTATATTTTCCAAATCATATCTCTATGTCAACATACATATCCTTGTGTTACAAAGCATATCTTTATGTTTCCAAGCATGTCTCTATATGGTTTCATAGTTTATTTTTTAGGTGTATGTGTCTTTTGATTTCCTAATTTTGATGGGACTTTCACTTTGTGGATTTGTAGAGTATAATATTATATATTATTATACCTTCTCTTTGATGTAGATTTCACACTTTATAATAAAAAACAATAATAGAGTAAGGAAATATTTTGAAGCAACATTGTAACTACATATCCCACATGCTCAGAAATACATTCCACGTATTTTTATGGTGTTTGGAGAGAATAAATCATGTAAGGGTTTCAACATAATCTTCCATAGAAGTGATAAATGGAACTTTTGAATATTAACTACCCTCATTTCACAAAAGTGTTGTGGAGAGACCAAGATTAATAAATGTTGTAAGTGCTTAGGATTGGATTCAATAAAGCAAAACTTAAATAGATAATATTGAATCTAGGCTTGACTCATAATTTAGTGGGTGTTGAATTTTCTCCTCATCTTCAATCATTTTCCTATATATCTTGTTCCCTCTAGATTGGTTTGTAAAGGCCTTGTATTTATAGGATGATTCAATATTATCTTTGTATATTGGCTAAATTTTAAAAATGGAAATGGTAAATGTTGAGGCATAATTAAATGAATAACAAGCAAAATGACCATAAAAAATATAAGATACAAACCTATATATGTAAGGCCCATACAAGTAAATTTTTTTCTAGGAGATAATTAGGGCTCGCATCTTAATATAGGGTTAGGTAACATGTGATAGAAATTTCATCTGTACTAACATGATACTTATTGGATAATAATAAGGATGGTTTTTAGGTTTAATGGACGAAATAGACACTCATGTTGGGTTAGGTCCATCTTAGAAATGTGTTGAAATTTAGATATTTTTTTAAATAATTTAAATTTTATATACTAATGAGAATAAGAGTTTTCTACCAATTTTGGGTGTCTACATTAGGATGGATCATTTCGTCACTAGACAGGTTCTTTCTCCATTTGTATATGGAAATGTTTATACAGTATTTCTTGTAGTTAAGTATAATGTTTGGCCTAATTCATGTGATTTTTTTCTTGGTCACTTTTCTATGAACGTTTTCATGCCTCCTTCACCTTTTGGATAAAGTAGAGTTTCCTTACTCTATTTGGACGAGTATTTGGAATTTTTTTAGAGACACCACATGTGATTTAGTAAACACTTCATCTGATCTTAAAGTGTCTATCATTCCTTATTTTTATTGATTTTCATGATGTTTTCTTGTCAAATATTTCTCTCCTATTTTTATAACCTCCTTTGATAGAGTTTTTACCAGAAAAGAGACATATATTTTCATATACATCTCCTATTTTTTGTAGAATATGGCTCTTATAGATCCATCATTTGTTGGTCATCTTGATAAAAAAATTTTTAGGATATGGCTCTTATAGATCCATACTTATTTTGATGATACTTCCACTACTTCTCATTTCAATGATCACCAAACATGTCTTGTGGGTCCTCCCTCTTTCATTTCATAATATTATATCTCCATCCAATTTATTTATTACACTTCATGTCTTTTTAGTCCTTTTTATTTTAAAGTTTTTTATTAATTTGATGGGATTTCCCTTACTAAGATCTTTGGCACTTCCACACATTATGAGATCAGTGACAATCAACTATATTTGGGGGATCCCCATTCTTCATATTTGATAGTTGTTTAGCAATGCCATATACTTCATATGTATGCTATTTTAATGATTGTTTATGTACTTCTTATAAAATATCTATTTTATATAAATCATGATCAATTATGTACATGATATTTCTAGAAGACTTCTAGAATCAACTCTGGACAAATTTTAAAGATCTACATATGTTTGCGTCTATACTCCTTAATGGAGTGGGAAGATTTTCAATGCACTTGTTCTATTTTTCTTCTTCAAAAGTGAAAAAAAATATTTAGTGTAGGTGGATACCCTTTAGTATTTAGGCATAAGCCATCATCATTGACACTCTTAAGTTTAACAATTACATTTCTTGACCATACTATACATTTGGTCTAAAGGAAGTAGTCCTTGGGGAGGTGTAATCCTCCATCCTTCATATAGGTTTTAATTTTACATGGGTACTTGATCACATGCCTTATTGTCATGACCCATTGTAGATGATTCTAAGCCTCATTTTTTGTATAAACCTCCTTAATTTTCACTTAATATTGGGTGTTTGTTTAATATATTATATGCACCTACATTTAGTTAACTTAGGATATTTTTATATATTAAGGTTAACTAGTGCATTTAATGCACAATTTCCTACACTTAAAACAAGACAAGGATAAACCTATATTATATCAAATAGGAATACACCATTTCATATGCAAATTAGATTTTACTCTTTTTATTCAAATAAGATAAGAGGAACTAGCTCTTGATTAACCTAAAAATATTATCAACATATATGTAATATTGGGTTGAAATATCTAGTTGGAGATCCTTGAATGCAATCTATATTTTGATTTTTTTATCTATTGATCTGTGAGTTATTGTCATTTTTCTAATGAGATGGTATGTGTTAAAAAGGTCATATTTGGTTGTTCCCCATTTTCTACACCATTTAATATATTGATGGAAGCAATTAAACATATGATACATATAAATTAATTGGTCATGCTTATGACTCATGTAAATATATCTCAGACTATAAATTTTCATGGATAGGATCAATCATTCCTAGTCCTTATGAGGAGTCCAATTAAAAAGTAAGTTATCTTCCATATCATGTTGTGTAGCCAAATGGAGATTATTAGAACAATGATATTTCTGATAGACCCTTTAATATATTGGTTTAAGTGAAGATGTACATCAGGGATGTATATTTTAGTTAAACATTTATTCACTCATGCATATATAGTTCAAAATAAAAATTGGGATTGAAAATATCAATCAATCCTATTCAGTTTCATAAATGCACTTGTAAAGTATAAAATTTTCCATATTAAACTGGACAACCTAATTGAGATTATTATAAAATTTAAATTGTTAAGAACTACCCGTACTATCAATTCTTACATAAATAGTGATTTTGAAAAATGAAATATACTTGAAGGCTTTTGTGTAATTTATATCAAATGGGCCCTATCCACTTAATAAGTGCAACAAAAAAGTATAATATTTCTAATATCTAACACTGAAATCATAATTGAGATTCATGCATTGATCTTGGTGACAAATCCATGAATGTGTTGTTTTAATTAAATATAACTTGCAATGACAACCCCATGAATATATTTTGCAATTGAGTAGTTCTATTGCAATAAAATTGAGTAGAACTTGTAATATAACTTGTTTGGAGTCATAATTGAATTTATGGCATTGTTATTATGGATAATCTTATTTAGTATATAAATATTTGGGAGATAAAAATAATATATCATTTTTTAAAATAAATTTTGAATCTCTTCTATTTGTAAGAGGAAAATATATTTAATGAATTTGGCTTAAACTATAACATTATTAAAATTGTTCTTCTATCATTTAATTACTTTCCATTTAACTATTTAATAGTGCTATAAAATAAATTGGTGTTTCCTTTATAAACAAAATTAGTGTTTCTTTTGGTAGCATACATTTAGGGGAAGGTTTGAAGGGGAAAGAGTGGGCAACCACTTTTTACCTTGGGACAATGAGAAAACTTTGCTTATTACTAGTTTTTATTCTCTAAGATATCTCAAATATTTGTCATACGTAGAAAACTGATTCAACAACCATTTTTTCTAAAACTACACATGTTTATCGAATTTTAGTTCAATTTCTTTTTCAAGAGTGGAAAAGGGTATTCAAATTATAGTAATCTAACCATATCAACAAAATAGAATGAACATCTTATATAGTTTATTAGATAATATCAATTTGATTTTACATATTTAAATAAAACACATTTTTTATTGAAGAAGATTTAAAAACTCTTTGGTGATTTAATTTTATTTAATGATGTTTTATAATATTTTATCAAATGCATAAAATAAACTTCCTTATAATCATTAGGCATTATATTATATCTTTCTAAATATATATCTTTACTAGAAATATTTTTTTATAAAAATTTATTATATTACAATTCAAACTCAAATAATATGATCCTTATTATAATTTTTAACTTCTGCATAAAATATAGTCACTTTTTTATTTCCTCAATACCATGTTGGGCTTGTTAGATCCTTTAAATGGATCATTAATGATGAATGAGCTTGAGTGACTTTGGATAGAAATGAAATAAAAGGAAAGGCCTTTGGCCACCATTATTATCATTTGACATTTTAGATTATGTAACTTATTGGAGAGAAAAGGAGAGTCAAAGGATGAAAAATCCACCCAACATTCTAAATTATATCAATATTTACATGCCATAAGAAACAAGGAGTAAAATTTGGTAGATGATATTTTCCTACACCAACAATCTTAAGATATGCATGAACAATATGTCATTTATTTGGTCTAGAGAAAAATGTGAATAACACAATCTCTCTCCTTCTAAACATTCATATATCATATTTATGGTGTGTTTAATTATTTTAGTGGTTTGAAATTGCATAATAACACTCTTATATATAATGATAATATGATTCTTACCATATCTTGCCCTAATGAAAATACTTTTTGATGTCCCTATTTAAACAAATGAGATAGATCCTAGGCTCTAAAAGGTTCCAATGTTTTTTTTTATTAAAGTGTGCCATTTGGTACATGTTGACCATGCTTTCAATCCTGCGTAGAGACTAATTGGAAAGCATAATGTATTTTAGTCTCTATCCACTTATGTGTAATTTAAAATTATTACATGGTACAAAATTTCTCATATTTGGTTATAATATAATCATAATTGAGATTCATAAAAGAGACACTATGAGCTTCATGCATAAATAATACCCTAAATAATGAAAATGGCTAGTTAAATTTTTATTACGTGTTAACTAAAATACTAGATAGAAACTAATTGGGATAAATAATATATTCTAATATTTATCCATTTGAATTCACCTAAATATTGCTAATTAGTATATTTATTTGGTTGCACTACAATATTAATTGAGATCATTTCAACAAATACCATGAGCTTGGTGTAGATAAAATATCTAAACTGATGGAGAAGACTTGTTAGACTTATAATATGTATTAATAATTTTATCATGCCCTAAATCATCCATATAGTATAATTGGTATGTACATGATCTTTCGGTCTTGATCCAATAAAATGCACCTGTAAATTATTAATTATTATGTAACATTTCCAAAATCTATTTAAGATGCAATTATAATTGAGATTATTGTATCTGATAGCATGATCTTGTTCTATAAATAGTACCAAGACATATGGAAATGGCTTGCTTAAAATCATGTGCATGTTAATTAGTTGATCATGTTTTGACTCATGCATAGAGACTAATTTGAATGGAAATTATCTTTCAAAATTGATCTACTTCAATGCACCTAAAAACTATTAATTAGTATAATAATTCTAATATTTGGTTGTATTTAAATCATAATTTAGGTTATTACTACATACACCATGAGCTTTCTGTAAACACAATTTCTAGGCTAAAATAAATGACTAACTAGACATCTTATATGCATTAATAAGTTGATGATACTATAACCCGTGCATATAAACCAATTTAGGTAGACATGATATTTCAATCCAAATTCACTTGATCTCACTTTAAAAATATTAAATAGTACAAAATGTATAGGAATTCCCCTACTCAGAACTCTTTCTTTATTTCTTGGTGGTATTTTACTTCTTATAGCTCTTGATTTAGTTCTCAAAGGCACCTTTAATTAACATATCTTTTGCTTCAGTGTTTAATAAAAATGTATATCTTGTAAGCTCGTGCATGCCTTATATATTAATTATATAGTTTATGTGTATGATCCACATATAGGTCCCATTCCAACATATTTTACACAAAGTTGTTGTGTATATAGCCTTTGATCACTTTGTAGACTAAATTTTTACGTGCGCTGGATTTAGAATGGTCTTATAGTTAATTCATATTGTAAAGATTTTATATTATGGACAGTTATTTTATTTCATTATATTTTTTCAAAACAATTTCAATCATACCCCAATCAAGTTGGATAATTCTCATGATTTGTTTCTATTATTTAATATTTTTAATACATTTTTCTAGTTTGAAACCTCTAATTATGTTTTTAAATATTTCAAACCCAATTATTCTCTATGGAATAATAATTTATTTATTCCATGAAAAACATAATGGGAAATACCTCATGGGGTAATTAAATTAATGAAACTCAACCTAGATTAATCATTCAATACAATATAGTTAAACTCGACAAACAATAATATTTTGATAGAATATTAAAAATAAAATATATTAATATTCACTTTAGTTATGTCCCTTTATAAATATGTCCCTTTCAAAATCAATAATTCTTCAAAGCTAATCAACTTCAAAATGTTATCTGGAGTCAACTGGTTTTCACCAACACATAGATATCAAAGGGAGGAAAGCCTTGCCAAAGATGATGGTATAATGCCATTAAAATTTTTACATGAAATATCCAAGTTATGAAGTTTTAATAAATATAAAATTTAGTGGGTATCACTCCTCCTAAATTTAAACTAAAGCGACCAAGTTCCACAAGTGAGAAAGAGTGAATTAGAATGGGAGAAAGGTTTGCACTCAAGTCATAATTGAATCCAAACATAAGATTTCTCATTCTTGAATGGTGCAAAAAATTATATGGGAGTGAACCATAGAAACCACACCCAAAAAGTTAAAGTGAAACTAATGAGGACACATTCTCAAACGAGTTGGGCAATGCAAATGGAAATAAATTATATCCCACACAAAGATGGGATAAATGGGTTAGATTTAATAGATCTGGAATAGTACCTGAGAACTAACAGTAATCCAAGTGAATATGGGTAATATTTGAGAGAGTGGTAATGGCCTCACCCAAGTGATCGGATTCCACTATCAAGTTCACTCCATCCATCACCTAAGATCCTAAGTTTCTTAGAAACCTAACCCATAAAGTAACCCTATCACTTTTCAAGTTAGGAAAATACCAACTTTAAATATCCATATGAGGTAAGCTTAACAAATTTCTGAACTCCATAGGGACTATGTCACCAAATTAAGCTTTTGATGAGCTAAGGAAAGTAATAGAGTGGTCCCATGTTGGGCA
The DNA here is from genome assembly GCA_037957365.1 of Torreya grandis. Lineage (NCBI taxonomy): Eukaryota > Viridiplantae > Streptophyta > Pinopsida > Cupressales > Taxaceae > Torreya > Torreya grandis. The sequence goes on from JARHVA010001703.1 coordinate 132,377, forward strand.
CTACTACTTCTAGAATTTTGGGTATTGCAGTCCCATGCATCATAAAAAATTAAAAAATTGCATCTAAAATATTTGCATCTAAAAATAAGGATCAACTAATGTTTAATAAGAATCTTTTGAGGGGTGGGAAGTAATAGGGGGATAAATATTTACCTGGCTGATCCTATTTTTTTAGTTGTGAACCATACATTTTTATCCAATGAAATTTATTTTTATTTTTTTCAAATAACTTTTTTTAGTAAAATACTCCTAATTTTTCTAAGCAACATATATTCCACAAAATTTTAAAAGGCATGAGACAACTCATAAGTAAAAACTCCTATAATTTCTCAACAGCACCATCTTGAAAATAATTAGCTATCCTACAGCATAGGACAATGCTACAAGCCTCTGGAGTTTTCCCAGTTGAGGAGGTATTTTTATACCATTAAAGTCATTAAAACTTGAATCCAAGTGTTGTAGATGCTTCAAATTAAATAGCGATGGATTAATCTCTAGGCTCAACTCATGGGCATCCACATCACAACAATGATTTTGTAGATCAACACAAATGACATGGTTTGTATGATAGTCACAAGAAATATCTCCCATTTTAGATAGTTTTATCCTTTCCAAGAAGATAAGTGACCTGAAGAAAGATCAAGACCAACTTTGAAATCTAAAAGTGAACTTCTTTCATCCTCAAGGCATCCACTTGTACCAAAATTAATTTTTAGCATTATAATCCATACCAACAAATTGAAGGAAAATCCCTAGTCCTTTTTTCCCACACTTCTTCCCCACTTGAAAAATTGGCTGAAGGGTCAAACACTCCTTACTTTGTCTATCTCTTAGTACCTTGTTTGGGTTTATGATTATTCAAAAGGGATTTCTTGTCAAAAAAATCATATGTTATAACATATTTAGTGAATAAGGAAAGTAGAGGTTCATAGTCAATGTTATGAGGTAGTCTATCCCTTTCTGGGTTTGAACTAAGACTCAAATAATTTCCCATTTTCATACACTATGAAACCAAGCTAACAGCCCCAAAGGAATCCTTTGAGGGAAATCTAATCTTGTCCACTAGTTTAATAAGGAAAGCTTCATATTATTTAGAGACACTTTACTCTTTTAGCATGGATACCCCCATGGCCACTCTCTTTGGCTCTTCTAATTTCTCCAAATGGAAATTTTGTAGATTTTCAAAGGCACATTTAGCATCATCAAACTCTTCATGGACATTTGAGAATTTTGGTAAAGTCGCACCAAGCGTAGGAGATATAGGAATTCACTGAGGAATATCCCCACTTGCAAGGGCATCCAAATTGATATCAACATTATTGTTTGAAGACAAAAAAATTATGGCTCGCACAACTTCTCCTCAATAGAAAGGGGCTTCTTTATAAAAATGGGGGGCAGTTTTTATTTATAAAAATACCATCTTTTTTAAGGTGCCCATCATTTTTACATAAAAGATATCATTCAATCCCTTTAGCCCAGGAAAAAGGACAAGCATACTCTTTATCATTCAATCTAATAACTAGGGTATTTGGAAAGGTCACAGTCAATTTTAGGAAGATAATAAGGCATGTGTTCATATAAGACAAAGTAAGCCTAGATTTTTCGACTTGCGAGACCTCCATCAAGGATTTCAAAATATGAGGGAGAAGATGTTAAAGTTGGATAGGCACATATTAAGCTCAACCCATCTGGGGGCCATCTATAAGACCAACTTGTCCCAGTCAGTTTATGGTACCTAAATAAATGCTCTACACACAGACTGACCTATATTCCAAAAAAAAATTGAGATAGCTCTTCTCTGCATATTAGAGTTCCTAAATAAGATAAGAAAGACTCCAAGTTAAATCAAATGGAAAGAGGAAACATATAACCCTATTATTTTTCTTGAAACTACAACCACTAAATCATCAAATAATTTTCATAAAAATAATTCATTTTTATTCAAATAATATAAAAAAGCACCAACATTTTTCCACCTAACTTCTTCTATTCTCAACATTTCAAACATTTCATCATTCAAAATAAAAGTAAGAGTATTATCGTTAATAGGGAGCTTAACTTTTTCTACCTAAAACTCCCTCCCCGACCTCTTCCTATTGTTGTTGATCTCCATCTCTACAAACGACAAATCTAGCTCCAAAGGGAATATTAGAAGCTATCTCCTCTCGCGGAATTTCCTTGAAGGATTTATTTCTTGTCCCCACGCCCTTCTCACCTTCAACACCGCTAATCAAAACGAGTGGGTTTCCATCCTTAAAGCTTGAAGCAATAAATTCGCTTGGTACTATAGCATTGCTTTCCATTTGAACGGAATACAAAGATTATATCTTAAGGTCAGATTACACCTAAAAAATTTCTCCAAGATGAAACCTCATTATCCAAACAAACAAATGGAAGCTCTCGACAAACATGTGATAGGAAAAAACAACAATAAAAAACAAACGGGACAAAGAAGACTAAAAATGACAACTTGCATATACACTGGATCAATTGAAAATGCTCTCATATAGGATGACTATTCATCTTCTCAAGACGAAAGCTCCAAGCCTTACCCGTTTTATCTATAAATTCATTATTGAAAAAAAGAAATATATTCCATATTTCATGCCCAAAGTCCTTGGAGATTACGTGTAACGCAAATTTTAAATTACAACGTTAAGATCCAGTGACGAACGCAATAATTTATTTGCATATCTTTTAGTAGCCGGGGAACCGCATTGAAACGTGCTTCAACGTCGAAGGTTGAAGCACACTTTACCTTTGGAATTTCGTGTCAATCTATCATGCTTTTTCATTCCTGTAATGAAATACATTAAAACTAAATTCTCTGACTAAGTCGCGGAGGCTCTGCCACAACCTTAATGCATACTTAAAACTTACTTAAATAATTCTAAGCCCAGACCACTTTTAAGTCAAATGTAAAAGACAAAGCCCAGCAAGCAGAGTTTTTTTTAGTGCTTATTTGCTTATATTGAAATACCTAGCGCAACAAACTTTCAGACATGACAATAATGTTCTTACATAATCTCGGTATACTTGTGCACGCTAACTCAAGCATAGTTTGTTACTACTTAATTGCTTATATTGAAATACCCAGCGCAGCAAATTTTCAGACATGACAATACTGTTCTTACATATTCGAAGCCAAGAAGCTCGGCATGCTCTGTTCAGCAGCTTCAGAGATTCATCGTTCAAATAGATAATGGATAAAACTATCCAGCAAAGCAAATCATCTGTACCTCCATTGTATGTGGAAGCACAGCACTGCAATCACAGTAGCAAATCCGACCCCATAACTTAACCCCACCGCCACTGCCCACCATCGATCCATTTCAGCTGCATCTCCATCTCCGTCTCCGTCTCCATCTGCAACCACTGTATTATTCTTTAATATTTGGCTGTCTCTGCTACCCTTACCAGAAGTCAACGTTCCATTTTCAAGGGGAAAACGATGGAGACTGGGGTTCCATATAAAAGACGATGCCTCAAAGGTTGAAAACTACTTTCCTTGCGGTATAAACCCAGAAAGCATGTTGTCGGAAAGATTCAACACTTCAAGGAAAGTGAGATTTATCATTTGTGGAGGAATCTTTCCGGACAGCTTGTTTCCTGAAAGATCCAGAGACTCCAATTGAGTCATGCCACCCAGCCCTTCGGGGATTGAGCCGCTCAGATTGTTTTTTGAGATGTTGAGAGAAATTAAACCCTTCAGGAGTCCCATTTCAACAGGTATATTACCTGACAGTTTGTTGTGCGACAGATCCATGAACTTAGCTGCTTCGATTATCTTCTTGTACGGAGTAGCCCTTCCTTTGATCCAAACCGTTACTTCATCCTCATAATATACAGGTGACACCAATGATAGTCCCATAACAATGAATGCGCTTTCCCCAAATGTAATTTGTCCTTTACCACTTTGCGATTGATTGACCATAGCATACAATTTTTTCAAAGATTTAGGAATAGATCCTGATAAACTGTTACCAGATAAATCCAGAATTTGAAGATTCTGGAGCCTCATCAGCTGTGGTGGAATGCTGCCTTCAAACATATTACCAGTTAGGCTGAGAATTCTTAACTGTGTCAATTCTTCAATCCAAAGTGGAATGTTTCCCTCAAATTTGTTATTTCCCAAGTCAAGTACTCGAAGTTCTTTGCAATTTCCAATGGATGAAGGAATAATGCCTTGCAAACTATTGCCATTCATATTTAGTGTCCGAAGAGCCCCCAGATTTCCCAGCTCCCCTGGGATCTCACCTTTCAAATCATTTTCTGCCAAATTTAAAACTAATATTTCAGAACACCTCGCCATCTCGGAAGGAATCATATCTGTCAGCCTGTTCTTTGACAAGTCCAAAATCTTTAAGTTATTTTGAACCGTGCATATAATAGCGCTTTGAATTTCTCCAGTCAGATTATTCCCTGACAATGATAGAACAAATAACGTGCCGACTGTGGTAGGAATAGATCCATTAAACTTATTATCTGACAAATCTAATATCCTTGAAACAAAATCAAGAGCTGGAAGCAAGCCATATAACCTATTCCCATGCAAGTCCATAGTAAAAAACTGCCGAGGAATCTGAGGGGGGAGTGACCCTTCTAGTTGGTTATTTGAAAGATTGAGTTTTGTAAGATAGGGAAGATCCCACAACCAATTGGGAAAATTTCCCACAATATTGTTACCTGACAGGTCCAACTCTTCCAATGAATATTGCTGAGACAAAAATGAAGGAAAATCACCTTGTCTATTGCAAGACCTCAATCCCAGTCTGTAAAGGTAGGAAAACCGAGGAACCCAACTTGTAGAGATTTTAATGGTAAACTGATTTTCAGAAAGCTCGAGTACCTGAAGGTGAGTTAGATTGTCAAAAAATGAAAGTGAAATATTCCCTGTTAATCTATTGGACGCAAGCAACAAATCTTCTAAGCTAACCAGTTCCCAGATGTTATCTGGAATTGTTCCTGACAACTGATTTTCACCAAGGGACAGATATCGAAGGGAGGAAAGCCTAACAAAAGATGATGGTATACTACCGTTCAAATTGTTATATGAAAGATCCAACTCCTGAAGTTTTGAAAAGTTTGCAATCCAAGAGGGGATCGCTCCTCCTAAATTGGAATCAGTGAGATCAAGCTCAACGAGTGAGGAAGAGTGGATTAGAAAGAAAGATAGGTTTTTCTCCAGGTCATAATTTCCTCGGAGTAAAAGATTGCTCAATCTTGAACGGTGCAAAAAATTGGAAGGAATCGAACCACGTATATCACACCTAGAAAGATCAAGTGAAACCAAGGAGGACACATTCTCAAACCAAGAGGGAAGTGGAAACGGGAATGAATTCCAGCCTATATGGAGATGGGATAAATGGGTGAGATTTAGGAGATTTGGAATAGTACCTGAGATTCCACAGCGATGCTGGTGAATTTGGGTGAGATTGGAGAGAGTGCTAATGGCCTCACCCCAATGCTTAGATGCCATTGTCAAGTTCACCCAATCCATTGCCAAGTATTCCAAGCTTCTTAGATTTCTGACCCATACAGCGAACTTACTAATCTTCAAGGGATATCACCACCAAGCTGAAATATCCATATGGCGCAAGCTTGACATATTTCCTAACTCCCAAGGGACTTCGCCGACAAATTCAGCATGTGACAAGCTAAGGAAAGTAAGTCTCTTTAGTTTTCCCAGCTGAGGAGGTACTGGTATACCATTGAAATAATTGAAGCTCAAATCCAAGTGCTGGAGATGCTGCAGATTAAACAGCGATGGATGAATCTCCCCACTCAACGCATGGTTATGACGGCTTTGGAGATCAACACGAATGACACGGCTTGTATGATAATCACAAGCAATACCCTCCCATTGGCAACAGTTGTATCCCCTCCAAGACGATAAGTGATCTGAAGGATCAAGAGCAGACTTGAAATCTAGCAGGGAACTTCTTTCATCATCAGGGCATCCACTTGTAAACCGAAAATCAGTTTGCAGCATTATAATCCATACCAACAAATTGAAGGCAAAGGCCATATACATGTTGAGCGAAAGTGGATACATGTCATCAAATGTCCAGAATTGGGAGTTCTCGTGAGGGCAGGTGCATTTTACAATTGTGGCATCGATGGTCTATTTATAAATACATTAATGAATCAGTTTCCAAAACTAAGCAGGGTTTGCATTATCAACATATGCCCGAAGAAAACGGGCATGCAAATACGTACGTAGATTCATGTTGGTCGGGAAGGCATGTTACGCCAAAAGACAATTGAAGGAATCTCAAAGAGGTAGAAACGTGACAGCTGTTTTTTAGTCGGAAAGTACAAACACGCCTACTTAATGGAATTAGAGTGGTTCCTGCGGCCTCTGTTGGGCTACAGGTAACTTCTTATAAAATACATTGGCATCTAGGTTTCAAGTTGTTTCACTGGATAACGTCACTCTGTTTCCACACAGTTTCTTGTTAATTTATTATCTACTCTGTTAAGTTTTTTCTCCAATAATAAACTTTATCTTTCTCAATCTCCACGTCTATCTAAATTGTTCCTTGATATAAGGTTTCTTAAAAAGAACTTTCTAGATTTGAAATAAACACATTATAAGTTCTCTCTTTTAAATTTACAAATTGATTTTTTTAATATTATTTCTTTGAGTGATGTACGTTGTCTTTTTTAAATGGGATATAACTGAGTTACATAGAAGTACTCTCCCTTTCACTTGCAAATCACTAACATACTGCACGAGTATATATATAATATTTAAATCAGTTTATTTGGTTAATTAAACCTATATCTTAAATTAGATTATAGTTTTATTGGTGTCAGATTGTTAAAATTCATTATTAGTAGGTGTTAAAAAAAAATTGAGTTTTTCTAATTTGATGGTCTTAATTTTTTTTAATAAATTTGTATTGAAAAAATTATAAATAATTATTTATTATATACAAATAGATAGTCTAAATTTTTATTTGAATTTTAATTCTCTAAAAAAATGTTATGTGAACAAAATTAAAAAAAATGCTATGTGAACAAATTTCTCTACTTTAATATGGGAAACTATGAGCCCTGTTACATAGCAAAATAACTATTACTTAAGCATATAGAAGTCGTAAATTTTTAGAAAAAATTATTTTAGTTTTGTAACAATTATTAATGTAGTATAGAAGCTTTATTTTATTTTTTTAAAATTCAATTTATTTTTTTAATTAATATTAATGCACCATAGAAAGAGAGTAGAAAATCACATTACGGTTGACATTCTTAACTTCAACTTATGAGAATTATGCAAGCTCCCACTTTGTACAATGAATTGCGTTTTTCATGCAGTTAAAAGAAATAAAATTAGAAAAAGGTACACAAAAAAAGCTTTGAAGATTTATTTTATTTTTTTAAATTACATATTTGGTCAAAGAAGATGAGTGTTATAAAAAGTTTTCATCTTTATTGGTTACAAATATTTAGTATAACTTGACAGTTAAGTATGTAAATTAAAAATAAAAAAAGTCTCTTAAAACTAATAAAATGAAAAGGTGGAGACTCTTGAGTAATTAATGTTGTATATTCATTCAAAATATGTATGAAAGTTTTATTGAAAGTAAAAATCACTGCCTACTTTTTGAGTGTAAAATAATCGAGGAGCATTCAAATATAATTATTATTCAAAAAATGAAAGTGATTATGAATGTAATGGATAATATTCTTCAAGGCTTCTTCTTTTTATCATGGGTTATTAATGACAATTTTTCAATCTATATATATGGTAAAATCTGAGAATTTTTACTTTATATCCTATGGTTGGTAGCAATAACTAGTTAATTGGTTATTGACTTGATCCATATAAACAAAAATATATTGACAACTAGATTATTAAAGGTGATCTCATGAGAGATTCACTAAGGGATAGTACAATAACACATGCATGCTTATTAAAAATTATTTAATCGCCTACAACCAAGGTCACTATAATAGAGAGTATTAAAGTCATAGAGGGTATTTAAATATGTTTGAAAGTGATTGATCCCAATGGGTGGGGTCCATGACTAGGCATAAGCTAGAAGTGTCTCCCACATATCAATAATGTAAATTTAAATCTAGGTATCATTTTCCCAAATTTTAGCCCTTTTAAATAGATCAATTTGAGTCATCTTTGAGTTAGGTGTGACAAGAAGATACATGAAAAGTGCAAGGAAATTATGGGAGACTACAAATAGAGTAGGATATGATCAGAAGATAGAGAGTGAGTGAAAGTGTGGAGAAGATATTTATTTTGTAACAAACCTAAAATCAATATTTTAAACATGTCTACTCACTTTAATGTATGATAAGCCTCTATAAGATATTATATTTTTAATATATGGGAAAATATTTTCAATCATAAAATGTATATCCCCAACATTTGGCTCAACAAAATTTTGTAAGTGAATTCATTTGCAACATGATATTGGCTTTGTTTATGGCATATAAGGATAAATTCAAAGGACCAATAGGGTTTCACAAATAATCTAAAGTCATTTTATGAATAGTTAAGGTTTCACAAATCCTTGAATATTTCTAATCAGTGGATTTTCACAAAGTGCTACAGTTGGAAGTTGACAAGAGCTTTGAGGGTTTGTTTCAATGTGTTTTATCAAGTTGTTTCAATGACATTGTATTTCAGTTTAACATTTTATTCTCCATATAATGTTCATTTTTTTAATACTTGTAATGGTTAATCTCGCATTTCTTGATCTATATATTCTCTATTATCAATAAAAAATATTCATAAATATGAATAAAGAGTTATCTTTAACTAATTTAATGTACCATAGTTGATCTCCTCTCATTTATAATAAAATATGTCTAAGTCATATTTGAATGTTGTTTGGTTAATACTATGAATTAAAGAGTTTTTCAATTCAAGTAGTTGGATCATAGTCGTCAATCAATGATGCTTATGTAACTAAAAGTCTCTTTTGTGTCTCCTTTATAGGATAATAACATGAAAACATGATTGGCTATGTTAATGGTGTAATCTTGGTTGCCATTTTGAGTCATCAAATCCTCAACAATGATAGATTCCATTTTAGGATGCCTAGGATTATATTACAATCACATTCCAATATGTATGCATCTAATTTTTATTTTTATTTTTTAGTTACAACATGAAATCCAATTAGGTGAATTGATAGGAGTATGTTCTAGTGACAGTCACTTTAGGTTTCTTATGAGCATGTTCAAGTCATAGACCTAGGTAAAATACTAAAAAACATAGAGGAATGAAGGGGGAAGAGAGAGAAAGAAGAGAATAAAGATAAAAAGTAACTGCATGTGAAAAAAAATTAAAAACCTTAAAAACATGCCAATAAGAGCCTAATCTAAACTAATAAACCATAAACACAAAATTACCCTCTAGAATAGTATAATTTTATATTAATAATTATCTATGTACCAAGAACTAGGTGTGTACAAATTCAAAGTTGAGTTAACAAGACATATGATCAAGTACAAATGTTTGGGTACCGACTACTCATATTCTAGGGAAATGGAAATGAAGGGAGATAATTTAGGGTGTGAATTTAAATTTTTTAAAATAAACCTTCAACACGAATTATATAATTATTTTCAATTAGACATTAGCTTGAGATTATTATAAAATCACTTTGCTAGGGGTTTATATATTTCTAATGCTTATTCTATAAGTCTTTATGCTACCTATAAGGTGGAAATTTAGACTTTTTTCATTAACCAACCATTAATATAAAACTTTGACATGTCCTATTTATATTATGACCAACTCCACAATAGTTGCATCATATAATGTAATCTTATCTAGCAAATCTCTAATCAACCATGGTGCCAAAATGAGCTAGGAAATTATTCCCAAAAGTTTTCCATAAGTAACAAACATTTATTAGTGGACTCTATCCTAGATGTTATTTTTGATAATCTTGAATGTTATAATATGTCACTAGTTTGAAAACTATTCTTTGGTTTGGGGAATTAGATTTTGATAGTTAATTGTTCTAATTTTAATTATTAATTTTTTAAAATTACCATAGTGAACCATTTGACTCATTGCATTAAATTCATAAAATAGATCAACAATAGTGACATGACTTGAATGTTAATAATAAGTAATACCCTCCCAGTGGAATCATTTTTATCCTTGATAAGAGGATAATCATAATTAATACTCTCTTTCTTCAGTGTGATTGGGTTTGAGGTGTAGCTTTGCATCTCAAGAATTCTTGTGTGAATTTAGGTTGGAGAAAGTTATTTTTGTGAGAGGTTTCTTGTTCAGATTTGTCTTTTAATCTTGTTTATAATATTATAGAGAGATTCTTGGTGGATGTAGACTAGATTGGATGAACCACATTATATCAGTGTTATGTTTGTATTTGCTTAGATCTGATTTTTTTTCATATGTCTTTGCTCCTATGATTTTGAGGAATGAATTATGTGTTGCATGTCTTTGATAAGTTCAGTAGGAAAAAAGGGTCTTTAACCCTATATAAAATATCCCACAAGGAAAAAAGGCTTCAAATGAGCCATAAACAATACATTACCAACACTTGAATAGCAAACAAAAAATTTAAAAAAACTAAAAATGGAAAGACAACAAGACCATTAAGGATTATCAATAGTCCCATAATTGGCCAAAAAATTGACCATATCCTTTTAATCACCAAGGATTTCCACCCCTACATCCCTGACCTTGTCATCAAAGTCTTTGACAACAACAAACATTGAAGTTGTGTGGTGAAGAGCCTTGGTTGTAAATTATACCATTACCCACCATTTATTCTCCATCTTATCCATCTTAGCTTTGAAATCCAAATTTTCATTAGCAATCTTAATGCATAATGTGCAATTTCCATTCTTATTCTTGCCATGGGCTTCAATAGCAACCTCCTCCATATCCTTCAAGCTATATTTGTTTAATTTAGAAAAATGGCTTGCTCCTTCCTCCTCATGAACAAATTTAGTATGTGTTTCATCTTCTCCCTCCCTCGTATAATATTTAAAAGATTCAAATTCATATAAATTTAAATTCCCCTAGGGTGAATGGATGGGATTCTATAAATATAGCTAGATCTATGAGCTCTTACCAGGCTTCTCAGCACCACCCCCATGATCACTCCCCTCCTATTTGGGGCTAGGGTTCAAATATTTAACTAGCTCCTCAACCTAGCTAGATTCCTTAGTCTTGGTTCTATCCTTATTAAACACTTTTGCCCTCATCTTCCCTAACCTTTCATTCCCTTTTAGTGGGCACCACCATATCCACCCAGTCTCCCAAATAGGTGTTACAAGTTTTCCACTAGATTTATTTAGATATTTTAGTTTGGAATTAGAGGTTAGGATCCTAATAGGAATATTAAATTCCTCAATCCTAAGGCCCCCCTTTAATATTTTAGAGGAGATTTTGGGAGTTCTAATGGATTTTTTTATCTTTACCTTTGACAGTAGGAGACATGGTTGATGGGTTATCCTCCAAAAAAATATAATTTAATAGGTTCTAGTGGGCACAAGGCCAAATGGAAGTGGTACAACCTCAAAATGAGGCCTTGGTGAATGGGAATGAGAGGAGAGTTTTTAGCACAGGATTCCTTGACATGATTAATAGAGTTTTCTAGAGAGGACGATAGGATGAAGGGAAAATTGATCTCTATTCTATTCCTAAAATTATTGAGCAAGGAAAAATGGTAATGATAAAATATATTAAATTTTTCATCGAGTGTGAAGTATTTCATAATAATGAGGCAGATTTGCCCCCATGGCTCTGACAGCTTCTCCTTTTCAAACCCCCCATGAAGCTTCATAGCAAATTCTCCCTCTCTAAATAAAATCACCATATTTTTTGAGTCTCACACCCTAATACATCTTTAATTATTTCTACCTTATATGGCGATCCTTGTGGCTTGGCCAATCACTTCTTCTAAGACTTAGAAACTAATGCCCCCCAAACAGACCTATCTAGAATCTTCCTCCAGGAGTCCACAATCTAGAGAGATAGATTCTCATCATGTCTATTCATAACCTCAAGGAAAGAACCCACATTTATTTCCTGTATAATGTGCTAGAATATAGGATCCTAGCAGAATTCCTTAGGGGAGGTTAGCTCAATATTAATAATTTCACCACCAATTTTTAAACACTAAAAATTATGCATCCAGAGAAAAATATTAAAGGGAATGAAGGACCATTTAACAATATACCTTATAGTATTAATAGGCCCCTCAAAATACTTCCATTGGCACCCAGGCCATGAAAATCTAAAAATGATAGCATACTAATTTTTGAGATTGGCATTACGTTTACCATTCTGGTTATCATCCTTGGAGAAGACCCACACTCACCACCTTAACCAAAAATGACAATCACATGAGATAGGGATTATGGGGAAATGATTATTCTCATGTTATCCTATCCTTTGATCATCATGCCCAACCATCATGTGCCATCTCATCCTCCTCTTTATCTAACCTATTTACTTATTAACTTAATCATCAGTCTTTTTCCTCCTTAGTGTTATTTCAAGCCAGGCTGTTATCTGATATGTCCATCTACCAATGTCTTGTCTACTCAGTATTCTAATAAGCCCTTCATTTATATGGGCCTTTCTCATGTCCCTCTTATACCCAATAGGCATCTTAATGAGTCTCCTATTAAGCTCCCCTCTTTTCTTATCCTTAGTCCCATTCCAATTAAATTGGAAAATTCAAATCCTATTCCCTCCATATTGAGTTTGAAATTCAAAATTTCTAGACTCCTCAACAAACTTATTGCCTTGTGATAATAAATAACCACCTCCACTAATTCAAAGAGTGCTAATGATAAGGATCCCATAATAACTAATTTGTGCAAGTGCTTCCATTTTTATTAATAATATTTTGAATCTCAAGAAGCAACCTAGACACACGCCTCCAACACCGCCAACCACTGTTATTATTTCTCAAATTCACCATAGCATCTGTGAAAGCATTACCTTCCTATATATATGAGAAATATTATAATCCTCCAAAGCATTGATAAACAACTAGATATCACCAATAATATCAATCAAAGTCTAACCTATACTCACATATCCTAAGGCAACATTCAATGTAAGCTATGAATCCCGTTCCACATGAAGATGTTATATGTTTAAGGAGATAGAAACTTTAACACCCCATAGCATGGATAAATATTCATCCTCATTATTATTTTTAATTCCAATTACCCTAGTACAAGCAACCACAAACATTCCCAAATTAGATCTAATTATGCCTCCTTCACTAGCCACCCTTGGGTTCCCTTTTCCTGCCCCATCAAAGTTGAGCTTGAACCAAGCCTTTTGAGTCACAGTCTATTTAGTTCTAGTCCTAGCTATCTTTTTGGAATTATCAACTTGATATATGTTTGGATTAACAGTCCATTATTTCAATATTCTCTGATTTTCTTATCCAAGTGGGTTTTCAATAGCTTTAAATTTGCAAGAATTGATATTCTTTGCTTGCAATTTGGAGAAATTTTGGAACACCTCCAAAGGGGTTTTATACTTTTTCTTGAAAATTATATTATTTCAATCTTTCCATAAATTCCAAGCTACGTCAGGGAGAATTTGTACCCACATATCTTTAATAATCAAAGTAGGCTGGAAAGGGGGTCTCTAATCTAAGACTAGGGCCATTACCCTATCACTAAAAACCCAAATCAAATTCAATCTCGACATAATAAGACTCCAAATCTCCCAAGTAAATTTACATGTTAGAAGGACGTGGATGGTAGTTTCTTCTTCTTCACCACAAAGAATACACATGTTCAGAATTTGAAAACCTCTCTTCTTTAAGTTATCAAGAGTCAAAATTTTATTTTGAATTAGGGCCCACCAAAAGAAGTTGATTTTATGTAAAAGCTTAGGCAACCAAAATTTTCCTCATAGCTTATCTTATTCAGGTTCTAACATTAATCTATAGGCACTTTTCACACTAAACAGGGCTTTGCCATTCTTATCCCAAATCATCTGGTCTTGTTTAGGAAAGAGGGATAGTCTATAGTTAATCAAATCCTTCTATAGCTAAAGAGCCATCTCTTTATCCTCATCTTTATTAGTTAAACAATCCATGATACTCTTCTAATTCCTAATACCCTCACTCCTACTAATATAGTTGATCACTTTATCATAAAAGAATTTACAAGCTCTATCCATTAATCTACCATAACCCATGTCTTTGAGGGGTAGGTCCTTCAACCATAAATCCTTCTGGAAGTTGACATTCCTACCATCCCCAATATTCCATTTGATATCTTTACGAATAAGGCCCCAAGTTTTGATATTTCTATTCTAGATCATAGAACCTTTATGAACTACAATATCAGTTATTAGCTTGTAACCTATATCCCCATTAAGATATTTGGCATTCATGATATCACCCCAATCCTTATTACCTTAAATGAGGTATCCCATGTCTTTGTCATGAGAGACTTATTCATGAGATGAATCCTTCTCAATCCCAAACGCCCTTGGCATTTAGGATTACAAATCTTCTTCCAACTAACTAATGCAATTCTCCTCTTATCCTCCACTCTAAACCAGAGATTTTTTTTTTTAATCTGCTCAATCTTCTCAACTACATATCTCAAGATATTGAAAAGACTTAGGAAGTAATTAGGTATACCTTGTAGGGATGCTTTGAGGAGTTGAAATTTCCCTACTTGACTTAGTAAAGATCCTTTCTAGCTAGCCAACTTCATCTACATTCTCTCAATAATCATATTCCAATAGTCAAATGTGACTTTAGCGATCGTGATTAGAAGGCTAAGGTAGGTAGAAATAAGTCGCACACTAGAACATCTCAAAAGTCTAATAAATTTCTGTTGTAATCCTCCTGTGTATTTAGAAAATACATGTGGATTTTCTCAAAGTTAATAATCTGCCCAAAGGCTTCTTTATAAACATTGAGTAGTCTTTTCCATCTACTAGCCTCAACCTTCGAAGTAATACCTAACAAAATAGTATCATCATAAACTATTGAATGACCGATGGCTGGATAATAGAAGTAGGCTTAATACCCTAAAGACATCCCTATGCGAATAAATTAGAGGAATTTCTACCCATCACCTCTACCATCAAAATGAACAGATAAGGGTAAATAGGTTCTCCCTGTCTAAGGGCTCCCCCTGAGGGGAAAAAACCTTTGGGGGAAATATTGACCAACATAGAGAATTTAACTGTGGAAATTCACTCCCTTACTAGTTTGATCAGTTGGTCTTGAAAACCAAATTTTCTAAGCACCCTAATCAAAAAATGCAAATTAAATCTATCATATGCTTTGAAAATGTCCAATTTTTATATCATACCTAGGGTTCCACTGTTGGAGATAAAAATGAATGATCTCATGAGTGGTGATAGTCGCATCAAGAATTGGCCTACCCAGAACAAAACCTTTTTGGTTAGAAGCAATGAGTTTATCCAAGAGTGGTTGTAAATGAGAGACCAAAATCTTAGTGAAGATTTTTTACACCATATTACAGAGACTGATTGGTCTAAATTCCATCATAAATGAGATTCTATTTTCTTCAAAATCAAGGCTATAAAAGTTTTGTTCAACTACCACAAGAGTCTACCGGTCTAAAAGAAGTCCTTGGTAACATCAGTGACATCATTCCCTAAGACATCCCAAAAGGTTTAGAAGAATTTTAAGGAGAACCCATCTTGGCCTGGAGTTTTGAATGCTCTCATAGAAAAAATAGCTGCCTTAACTTCATTTTTTTAATTGATTTAGTCAAAAGGTTGTTATCTTCAGTAGACAATATAGTAGGAATGGAATATAGAAGGGACTCATAATCTCCCATATTAACATTAATATGATTAGAAGCCAAGAGAGAGTCAAAGTAGTTGGAAGCTAACCTCCCAACTTCATTATCATCCCCTCCCACATTCCCATTCTCATCCTTAAGTCTACTAAAAAAGTTTATTTTCCTATGCCTTAGAGTAGATTGATGAAAAAAGATGTATTCTTATTCCTCTCTTTCAGCCATTGGACCCTAGACTTTTATTTCCAATAAATATTTTCCTCCTTCAAAATCACTATCTAATCTTCAAAGAGAGAGTTGTCTAAGGCCTGAATTTCCTTTCATAAATCCTTTTACTCCATTCTGGATTGAACTTTTTAAATTTGACTCATAATGTTCTACTTCCTTATCAGAACATTCCTAAAAGTATACTTCTTCCAACCCTTAACCTTATTTCTAATATTAGCTAATTTTTGAACCAATCTATACGTTGTCAACCCCTGGATAGGGATATTCCACCATCCATCTAGACAATATCTAAAATCTAGATGGAGAGCCCACATCATTTCAAAATGAAAGGGGAAGGGTCCTTTAGCATTCCTTTCTTGCCAATTTAGCATTAGAGGGTTATGATCTGAACCCACCTAGGGAAGAGATACCAATTTAACAAGATTAGTGATGGTCCAATTGGAATATATTAAGAATCTATCAAGCTTAACCTAAATAAGACTAATTTCTTGTCTTCTATTAGACCAGGTAAAAGAATGTCCCTCCATATCAATGTCCATAAGGCTAGTACTGGTCAAGAACTTTGCTAGATCTGTCATGCTATCAGAATAATCTGTTTGACACCCCCATTTTCTCAGATGGATAAAGGAGGAGTTCAGATCCCCCACCACCATCTAATTAGTTTTCTTGGCATTTTCAATCCTATCTGATAGATTATCCTATACCTCCTTTATTCTAATGCATGTATTTGGGACATAGACATTTACCAAGGACCATAAGATAAAACTACATTGAAAGGAGATTTCTATATAATTTCTAGAGTAGGACACCACCTTCCCTTGAAAATTATGACTCCATAAAGTGGTTATACCTCCCAAAGCACCTTGAGCTCCACTAATGGCATAATTGGCATTGGGGTATATGTTTTTAATTGTTAATTTAAAGTTCTCCTCAATCATCTTAACTTATTGCTATAATAGAATATCCACCTTATTGTCCAAAATGTAGTTCCTAACAAGCAATTTATTATGAGGGCTGTTAAGCCCTCAGATATTACATGAGACTATCTTCATTTTTTAGTTCTCCTAAGGGGAACCACCAAGGTGTTCTACCTTCCCCTAGCATTTTCTTTCTCCATCTCTCTATGTCTTGTCTCAATGAGCAATCGTCTTCCCCTACTATTATCTCCACCCACATCTATTGTCTTTCTACTATTGACCTTCCCTTTCTTCTTCATAATGGACCAACCCTCTAGGTCCTCCATACTCTTACTAGTGCCTACACCTAGGAACAGGGAGAAACTATTATCCAAAGTGCTTAATCCCAATTTGAAACCTTCCCTTATTACTTTAGGGGTTCAAACATCCTAGGTAGTTCTTGTTAGAGTCTTCTGCATCATTTGAGAATCTAAAGACTAGACTAACTCACCCTCTTCCCTTTCTTTAATTCTACCATTTACGTCTTCCACCTAATTGATGCATCCTTCCTTAATCATTATTTCCTTTGATCCTTGATTCTCCCCATTAGATTTCATTCCCTGAAAATATCTTGAAGGCATGACATCTTTCTTGTCCTTTAACCTCTAATGAGTATCTTCCACTGATTCAGCCACCGTAGGATTCTTTTCTATAGAAATTGGAGGGGAATCCATAATTTTAAGGATATCTTCTTAAAAGGGATAGTCCTCTAAAGCCTCTACTAGATCCTCTTGCATTTCCTTTTGATGTGGGGGTTGTTTTGGGGCCCTGAACTAGGTTAATACATGACCAAGTTTCATACAATTCTAACAAAAGACTCTAGAATTTTCATAGAGAATACTCTGGTTCCACTTCCCATATTTGGATTTCAGGATGATGGAGGTGGGGAGTGTTTTGAGAATGTCTACATTAACATGGAATCTAGCATAGACTAATCTTTCCTTAGATTTAGTAACTTTGTCAATAGTCACATATCTCCAAAGGAGTTACCTATCTAGGAAAATATTTCCTCATCCTAAAACTCCATTGGGAGGCTTAGGAGCTTGACCCAGATAGGAATTGATTTGTTCAGGTCTAATTTCATATCAAAATTAGGTTTCCATTTGCACAGAGATAGAGAATGATTC
Organism: Torreya grandis; assembly: GCA_037957365.1. Classification (NCBI taxonomy): domain Eukaryota; kingdom Viridiplantae; phylum Streptophyta; class Pinopsida; order Cupressales; family Taxaceae; genus Torreya; species Torreya grandis. The sequence goes on from JARHVA010001703.1 coordinate 150,459, forward strand.
CCGTATAGCAATGGGCCTCCATCCAAGATCAACAATAGATCCTCTTGAGTAGTAAACTTAAATAAAAACAATCCACCCACCATAGTGCTAGCTGAGATGCTTACCTTTAGAGCCCATTTGGTATCCACCCATCTTCTCACAAATTTAATATTAGGTCTAAAAGCAAATAATCTCCCCACAAGTGTGTTCACCATGGATGATACCACCCTTAAAATGGTCTGATCTAGTAGTTTAAGAGTCTTAGTGCCCTCATATTTAGACAGTATCAGGGCACTCATTGAACAAAAAATGCCACTATGAACAACACCCACAAGGTCCTCCTTCCATCGCTTATATCTAAGATCCAAGGGCAGAGTCATGTGCACAACATGATTACCCATGTCAAGAATATAATCTCCAAGTACAAGAGGGGGGTCTGGTTCATGGGCCCCCCTTAGACTATCTCCATCCATTCCTACCCAAAACTAAATTCAAAAAAGCAGAAAAAGTTGCAGAGCAGCCAATGTATTATAGAAAGTTATATAATTTCACATTCTATGTTGCATGTTATTGCATAATTATAATATTTATTTCTTAATAAATTATTCCTAACAATTATTCAAATCAAAATTATAACAACATATTTATTTTTATTATTACACTATCTAGGTTAGTCTACATACAAAAGTACCAAACAATATTCACATAAATTTGCATTTTCAAAAACATTACTAGTCATGAACACATTATCATGACATAAACACATTCACACAAGTTTAATTCACCTAAGTATAAATCTAAGCTAACACACATATAATCAATTGTATAAATGCAAATAACATCAAGAACACACTAATGCTTACCATTCAAATTGTGTGTGTGTGTGTGTGTGTGTGTGTGTGTGTGTGTGTGTGTGTGTGTGTGTGTGTGTGTGTGTGTGTGTGTGTGTGTGTGTGTGTGTGTGTGTGCGTGCGTGCGTGTGTGCGTGTGTGCGTGTGTGTTTGTGTGTGTGTGTAATGAATTTTATTTAATGTGGTGTGTGCAAGGTTCTAGCCATTCTTCTATCATAGCCCAACATCTCCAATACATCACCCTCTCCAATTATGCTCTCCCTCTTTCATACTCTGAGGGATGCATCTCTACTACATCCAACTCATGATAAGAAGGTATTTATTCCATGACCTTATGACATATATATCATAAAATACTAGTGAAATAATAAATCAACATGTTCATAATGTAAATAATATTTAATACAACTAATTCATAGTAATTTAATCATGAAACCAAAGAAATATTTAACTATACCATAACAACATATGACTTACAGCTTAGTTATTAATAATCAAATCAAATTTTCAGATATAAAAAATCCATGGATAATCAATTAAATTTGTTTAGCGAGAAATCAAGATGTAATAGATACAGTCACTTCCTGACTGGATGAGTATTTTAAACTAATGTGATGAGAATTTTTCCAAATATTAGATGAAATCATTTTATCTCTATATAGTTATGTGGGAAAATATCTGCATACTCCTATAGTGGTTTAAATATTTTAGCCAATTTTGCTTCAGACTAGTAGTTTCTTACAATAACCATCTTGGGGGTGTCTTCTTTACCAATATTGTACTGAACTATTTAGAGTAGCACAAAATATGGTTTCCACTCATATTGCATATCATCTATTACCTTGTGTACCCCATATTTTTTTAGGTAAGTTTAAGTGATCAAATGTCATTTCTTGAAGATTGTTGTTAGTGCTCTCATCAACTTAGCATACTACCTTCTTTTTACCCATCTATATGTTTTCCATGTGGTTATCTACAAACTATGATTTAGGTTCTAATTTAGTCATGTTGAGAGCATCAAGTTCTTGGAATATGTCTAAGTCATCCTCAAATTTTCCATGCATGGTCTATATTTTGTCTTCAATTGATGCTTGATCACCTAGTACTATTTGATGGATCACTTGTAAAGATAAGTTCATATCTGATTAGGGTGAAGAGAATGCAAAGGTGGTGATCAAACCATGTTTGATGCATTCCCAAGTATCTATATTTATGTGCATCACTTGATAAACATACCACACTCTATCCTGAGCATGCAATGTGACATAAAATGCATGTACCCATAGTGATTCTAGTAAAAATGTATCATCATCATTCCAAATATTTTCATAGGTGGCTAGATGGTCACCTGGGGACTCAATACCATTATAACTTATTTTAGCGTGAACCTAGTTATCATGGTGAAAGTGATGATGTAGTGTGGCACACTCTTGCTCCCATGTCAATAACTTGTAATGATGTGTAGCCCACTAATAGGTAGTTATTTGGTATAAAATAGTAGGGAGTGCATGTATACATTCAATTTTAAAAACATAGTATAACTCATATTTATATAAGTATTCTTAGACTTCAATTTGGCCATGAAACTTAAGGTCTTAATCCACCTATAAGTTTGGTTCATTCATGAGTCGTTCATCAATGAATTGAACAAACTTAAAATGTCTAGGTAGCTTGTATGGAATATTTATTTGTGGACCAACTACACCATAACCTCATCCTGTGAGGTCATATTCTCCATGTTCTTAGTGTTTGGAAGCAATATTTGTGGTGTCAGAGATAAATTACACGTCTCCCTAATGAATTAGACCATACAGAGTTGGATCTATATATTCATTTCTTTATTCCATGATATTATAAATGTATTTTATGTCCTCATCAACATCAACTAGTTCTATAAAAGGGAGACATTGATCATTAGTGAGAGGAATAACTACACATTGAGTGCCATTTTCAAATTTGATGTAACACTTCTTAAAATTCAAATTTTCATTATTGGCCTAGCACCATGGTCGACCCAATATGGTTGTAAAATCATCGACTTTAACCAATTCAATCACTTCAAAATCATCTTTTAAAGGGACACCCATAATGTTAATGGTGGCATTTTTGAGAACTCCTATATGCACCACTTGACTCTTATTATCCATAAATAAAACATGTGGGGAGGGTTGCAAAGTGGGGCTCCCCATTTTATCCTAGGCATCCTTTGTGAGAACATTAACCTGCAAATCAATATACACCAATATATGATATATCATCTAGCCATCAATAGATGCATTTACTATGATTTCCTTGTTGCATTCGACATCTAGTTGGCCATAGGCTTATTATCAGTGTGCATGGTTCAAATAATGATATGTGGGAGTCTTAGTTGTCTATTGTCATAGCCAATTATTTAAGAGGGGAATAATGTTTTCATTAAGGAGTAGCTTGCATAGCTTTCAAAATTCATCATGCCCAAATTCTATCAAGATAGTTTCTTTTTGAATCTCAGTATGCATTGTTGCATCCTTCTCCTTTAAAAACTCAATCTCACCTTGTAAACCATGTGCTAGGGCCATTATGTCATACAATACCTATTTCTATTTTTGAGCATTAGGATAGTGTTGAGCACTTGGTTCTTCCCACTGAACCTTTTCCATAGGTGGAACTAAAATGGGTTGGGAATGAACACCACTTCATGTCGTAATATTTAAATTGATTCCTATTAATTGGTTGGTAGGACATGGTCTCTAATAATCATTTAGATTTTTGGCAACATGAATTATCCTAGTGCCCTTCTCATTACATTCTTTGGTGATGGGTGATAACCATATATAAGTCAAGGCATTCTTCCAGATGATGTTCATTATTACAAAATGTGCAAGTTGGGTAAAGTAGGAAATCATATTGATAGTGGTCTAGAGATCCACACTTGTAATAAGTTTTGGATGGAAAATGACCACCCTCACACCCATTACCATGTCCTTGAGCCTAAAAATATCATCCTCCACCAAACTCTTGATTATTTTCCATGTAAGTTTAGCAAGTCCCTCTTGTGCATGCTTCATGGATCTCATTGATGACTCGATAGTCATTGGTATCATGCATGTAATCATCACATATTTTATAATATAATGACACTTTAGCTTAGGTAGTGTGTTGGAGAAAGAGATAATTCCTTACATCTTGATCCTTTTGGTAGATTTTGCAAGACTATTTTTGTATGGTGCGAACATTATTCCATGGGTGATTATTCCAACTATGGCCCTATACCTCACAATCAACACAACATAAGTTTTAACAGGTGTCATGAGCATTATTATCTACTAGCTTATCCATTTGAGAGGTTATAGAACTAATTTGAGCCTCTATAAAAGGGTTGATCCTTGTATCTATATTGCCCATAGCTTCATCATGGAGAGCAACTTCCAGTACCTCGTGCAAGTTGGTAAAGGTATTTTGAGAGAGGGATCGATAAAATAGAAGTACCAACCCTTCCACAAACCATTGATCATATTATGTTGATTTAATCTCAAATGATAGTTTTAAAAGAATCATCTTAAAATGTGCATCATATTTGCACATACTCTCAGTGAGCTCTTTCTTTATGTATTTTAGAGTAGCGATGCTTTATTTCTCAAACTCAAGAATACCAAATTCTTGAAATAATGTAGTTTTTAATGTTTCATAGATCACAACTACTTGTCAAGGGTCAAATTTATGGTACCAT